>PVHP010015187.1:0-37849 GCA_004024765.1 Zapus hudsonius
AATTCTGAATTTCCTGTTTTATTTCTTGGATGACCCAATCATTTTTTAGGAGCACATTATTCAGGCGCCAGTACTTTGTGTATTTTCTGGATTCTGTTCCATTGTTAACTTCTACTTTTAATGCATTGTGGTCTGATATAATGCAAGGAACTACCTCGATCTTCCTGAATTTGTTTAGGGAAGATTTGTGACATAAGATATGATCAATTTTAGAAAAGGTCCCATGTGCTGCTGAGAAGAATGTATAATCTGTGTCTTTGGAGTGGAATGTTCTGCAAATATCTGTTATTCCCAGTTGATCAATAGTGTCATTAAGCTCTGTTATGTCCCTGCTGATCTTCTGTTTGGTTGATCTGTCTAGAGCTCATTTTTAATTTTTTAAGAAATTTTATATAGGCATATAGTGTACTTTGATCTTATGCATCATATGATCTTCTGTCATGGTTTGATCCAGGTGTCCCCCACAAACAAATGAATGTGTTCTCAATGATGGATCCTCAGCTGATGGCAATTCGGGAATTAGAACCTCACTAGAGCTGTGTTTTTGGGACGGGCTTTTGGGGGTTATAAGCCAGCTCCCCCTTGCCAGTATTTGGCACACCTTCCTGCCGCTGTTTCCAGTGCTGTGGTGGAGGTGATGTCCACCCCTCTGCTCATGCCACCATTTTCCCTGACAGGATGGAGTCTCTCCTTGAGTCCATAAGCCAAATAAACCCATTTCTCCACAAGCCGCTTTTGCTTGGGTTCTTTCTGTGCAGCAATTAGGAAGCTGACCACAACAACTCCTCTTTCCCTTCTTTTTCCTACTTTTTTCTGAACCCCTTCTTCTTCCCAATTAGCCTCCTTCCTACTTCTGCACCGTTATTTATGTAACCCAGTGAAGTTAATTAGGATTGTCTGCATAAGCTCAGATAAGGAATTATTTACCACTAAAAGACAATGTGGCTCCCATTCACTGGTGACTACCAGCATCTCCTCAGGGTGGGGTAGGGCTTTGTGAGTCCCTCCCCGAGCCATGATGGAATCTTGCCTATGTCTTGTCTGGGTCTTCTGCTGTGAGCTCAAGAACGCAATGACCATACCCTGCCCTGCATGCAGCATTCCAGAGCACTCCTCCTTGCACTCTGCTTCTTACATTACTTCTACTTCCTCTTCTGCAATGTTTCCTGAGCCTTGCAGGGCAAGATATAGATGTCCTGTTTAGGGCTTAACACTCAATAATTAATTATTTTAGGTATTTCAACCACGTATAAATCTCTGCCACCTATGACAAACTGAAGCTTTTCTCTTGGCTCATCTTTTAAGTAGTGGATCTGTCTAGAACTGCCCTTGGACAGGGGTTAGGAAAGAGATGGATGTCCACTGCAGACCTGAGCCTGGATTCTTGTCTGTCCCTCAGTCTCTTTCTCTCTCTGACCTTCTTTCCTTTCCCTTTCTTTTTCTTTTCTTTTTAAAAAATTGTTTCTCTCTTTTTCTTTTTCATTTTTCTTTCTCTCATTTCTTTTCTTTAGACACAGTTTCCTTAGGTAGTCCAGACTGGCCATGAACTCTTGTTCCTCCAGCTTTAGCCTTCCACGTGCTGGGGTTATAGAGATGAGCCACCATTGGTAGCCGTGCCTTTGTTAATATTGGTCCATTTCATCCCACAACCAGCCTAAGATGGGATGGTTAACAATTATCCGTTTGTTTTCCCATTCTGTCAAGTGAGATTTGTTAACTACAGGTGAGACCATGGGGTATTACAGGTGACACATCACCACATGTCAATACGCACACACATACACATAAACACACACATTACACACATACACACAGACACATACACACAGACACATACATACACACAGACACATACACACACACATTACACACTCAACTTTGCTCTGTGGCAGAAGTTAACATTGAACTTCAGATCTTCCTGTTTCCACCTGTGAAGTGCTAGAATGACAGGTATGCACCACCATGTCCATTTTATGCAGGGCTGAGAGTCAAACTATGGGCTTTGTGCACTAACCACCTGAATTACATCCCCCAACTCTTCTTTGTGTTTAGTATTTAAACTAGTTAATGAACCGGGGATGTGAGTTCTGTCTCCTTCTCACCCTCTCAACTTCAGTTCACTATGAACCCATGTTCAAAATATAAGATGATGAAAACCCAATGTAAGTGAGGTGGAGGAGCAAGGCTCTGCATCTGCAGTGGTTTGGATGTGAAATGCCCTCTCTCCACTCCTGTGTCTAAACATCTGGTCCTCAGCTGGTGTGCCACGGGGCAGGGTGGCACACCTCAGCTGGTGGGAGTTTGTGGAACCCTTAGGAGGTGGGGCCTAGCTGGAGGAAGTGAGTGAGGAGTGAGTGGTGGGGTGTGGATTGAGAGTTATAGCCCACATGATTCCCCGTTAGCTTTCTTTCTGTGGCTCCATATAACACACTCCACTGCACTTTCCCACCATTTGACAGAGTAACCAGCTGCTACACCTTCCCTGACACGATAGGCTGTGTCTTCTGAAGTGAGTCAAAGTTAATGTCTTTTCCTTTAAGTCATTTCTGTCAGATAGTCTGTAACAAGGATAAGAAAAGTAACTAGGAGCTGGGAAGAGTTCAAGGTCATCTTGAGATGACACAGTGAATTGCAGGTTAGCCTGGAAAATCCAAAAAGAAAAAATAAAGAAAGATGAACAGTAACCAGGGCTGGGGAGATGGCTCAGTGGTTAAAGGTGCTTGCTTACAAAGCCTACCAACCAACCCCAGGTTCAATTCCCCGGTCCTCATGCAAAGCCAGATGCACAAAGTAATGCATGCATCTGGAGTTTATTTGCAGCTGCAAAAGACCCTGGTGTGCTCTCTCATTCTCTTCTCACAAATAAACAAAACATTAAAGAAAGTAACTAATATAGTGTGGTGCGAACCAGCATGGAAGCTTGGAGAGGAATGGGTGAATGAATAGATGGGGCTGGACAGATTGCTCAGTGGTTAAAGGCACTTGTTTTGCTTGCAAAGCCTGTCAACTTTGTATAATTTCCCAGCCACCCACATAAAGCATAAATGTCAGGAAGAGCACAGTGGACTTCCTATACCCATGCTGTGCTGTCTAAGGCCAGGAGACATGAGTATGTCTGGGCAGAAAAGAGACAGCTAGCTAGGCAACCTGTTGGGTGCTTCTTCAAAGTTCCATGAATGTGAGAAGGAGAAGGCTGATGTGGTAGTTTGAATGTATGTCCCCCATAGACTCAAATTGAGTTGGCAGCCTCAGCCCCTAGCAGTCAGACTCCTATAACAGAAGTGTCACTCTGGGCAGACCTGAATGCAGAGGTTTGAGCTATGTGGGGGTCCTGCTTGCTCATGGTTCACGCTTGCTGCTTTTTTTGGTGTATGCTAGATGCTGTGGTTTTTCTCTCTGCTTGGATATATGGAAGCGTCTTCTTCCACCATTGATGGAGAACCTCCCCCTGGATCAGTAAGCTTAAAATAAACCCCTTCCTCCCATAAACCGTGACAGGTTTGAATGTTCATCCCAGCAATATTGTAACTGACTGCAACAGCTAGAGAGGAAGAGATACATATAAAGGATTGGCAGATAAAATGGGGCAAGGGGCTGTCCCTGGGGAGGATAGAAGATGTCACAGTATAGCCAGGCATGGTGGCATGCATTTGTAATCCCCAAACTTGGGAGGTATTATCAGGAGGATTGAGAATTCAAGGTCAGCCTCAGCTACAAAGCGATTTGTCGTGTTTGGAGAGAGATGATCTTTTTTTCAGCTCTGTTCAGGTTTAGCTTGGGGGTTAGAGTGCCGGACACTCAACTGAACTAAGCCCCCTTCCCCAAAAGTCAGTGGTTCTCCAGTTCATGGTCACATGGAACAGTGAACAAGGAAGGAATGCAGGCAAGGTTTATTAGAAAGAGACAGGACAAAGCCTTCTGTAGAGGGAGGGGAGAGGACTCCAGGAGTTGCTTGTCAACTTTCCTGCCATGGTTTCTGGAGGTTTGGAACATGTCTGAGTGATGACTCATGCAAAACAGACACTGGACAGGTACAGACCTGACAGGTCTACTTAAACACACCCATGGGTCGTTGATTGGTAAAGAGGTAAGGTGAAACAGCCCAGGTTCAAGGGGAGCTGGTCAAAATTCTAAGGAAGTTGAGGGATCAGGAAATAGGGTGAACAATGGACAAAGGCAGGTAGTGAGTTTAGCAGCCACCGTCCTGATTATCATTATTATTTTGGATGTGTGTGTGTGTGTGTGTGTGTGTGTGTGTGTGTGTGTGTGTGTGTGTGTGGTATATGCATGTTTGTGCTCACGTGGCACCCCACAGGCTCACCAGCAGTAGCCAGCTGAAGGGAAATGAATATCCCACTCCATCTCTCCTCTGCCTGTTCCTATTTGAGCCAGTTTCTTAGTGATCCCAGAGCTTGGCAATTCTCAGGCCTCTGCCCATCCCATGGGGTTGGGGTTACAGACATATATAGCCATGACTGTTAATGTGAGCCCCAGGGTCAAATTTAAATGGCTTCTCAGACCTCCTCAGTCCTTCATGCTTGCACAGCAAGTGCTCTTAACTGCTGAGCTATCTCTCCAACCTGTAGCCACTATCGTGATGAGTAGAAGTTTTCTTAGAATTTTAGTGCCTGGACTGGAACTGTGTTACTGTTGCTTTCAGGACAGATGGCCCTCCTCGAGGACCTGTGATCCCGGCTAAAGTACATGCAACTAGAGCTACCTGACTCCTACTCTCTATCAATTCCAGGCCAGCCTGTCTCAAAAGCAAGCAAGCAAGCAAACAAACAAACAAAAAAAAAACAACAAAATGTCATATCATAACCTTTAATCCCAGCACTGGGGAGGCAGAGATAGGGGATCACCATGAGTTTGAGGCCACCCTGAGACTACATAGTGAATTCCAGGTCAGCCTGGGTTAGAGTGAGACCCTACCTTGAAAAAACAAACAAACAAACAAACAAACAAACAAAAAAGTCATATCATGAACTGAATGCCGGGCTGAGGGTCTAAACTTTTCTAGGGAGGTCTAAGAGGGAGACAGATACCACCATACTTCTGCTCTGTTCTCTACAACTGTACAACAGGCCATACCCACACTCAAGATGATGTCTGAAGGAGCTGTCTGTTGAAGGAAGCATGGAGCAATGACCTGTGACAGGATTGTTGTTCGTTGACTTCCATGTGTTGATTTTAATACTCACATTTTAAGGTAAGATGTGATCTCTGATTTACAGAATGGAAAAGCATGTCATAGATGAAAGATTGCTTGGTAACAATGCTTTAGAAGGTGCTGGAACTAGGGATTGAGCCCAGGTCTCTCTCTGATTCATCGGCTCTCTTTTTCTGCTCTACGTGGGGATGCTCACTGTTGTGAGACAGGCTCACTATGCATCATTGATTTCGTTACTGACTTCCTCTTTCCTCCGTGCTAAAGTCTGTGGAGCCTCCTGCCAGGGCTGAGTTGGTGGGGGAGGTTTCCTCACTTCCCTGTCCTGATCTCTGAGTACTCTGTGAAATGTGTAGGCTCCTGAGGCTCTTGCTGTTTCATCTCATGAAAGGTGAGGGAGGCATAGTAGAGTTCCTGTTGTTCTCTTGAGGAAGGCCCACTCCCAGCAGGGGATGCCTGGGGTCTAGGGCTCTCTGACCACTGCTCCTGCCTGGAACCCTAAAAGAGAAAGAAGTCACAGCAGGGATTAAAAAGGCTAACATGTTGTAAACACTTACAAGTGAATTCTTACACTTTTTAGAAATAAAAACCATTTGACACAGGTTCTCAAGTAGCCCAGGTTGCCCTATGGAGCTATGGAGCTGTTTAGCCA
Organism: Zapus hudsonius; assembly: GCA_004024765.1. NCBI lineage: Eukaryota > Metazoa > Chordata > Mammalia > Rodentia > Dipodidae > Zapus > Zapus hudsonius. The sequence goes on from PVHP010015187.1 coordinate 5,820, forward strand.
AAGGTGACTTTGAATTCCTCATTTTCCTGCCTCCACCTCTCAAGTGCTGGGGTTACAAGCATGTGCCACTACACCTAGTTGATGCAGTGCTGGGGGTGAAAACCAGGGTTTTGTGCATGCTAGGCAGGAGCTCTATTAATTGGACTATATCCCCAGACAACATTACGTTGCCTCAGCATCTATTTCGAATAGAAACCATACTTTCTTGTACTGGAAAGCGGGGTTCAGTTAACTTTGACAGTTTCTCAAGGAAGTTAATTCAGAGAGTTGCCTTTTACCACCACTTTCTGGTGGTCGATTCCCCAGGGGACAGCTCGATAGAACTTACTAGACATGACCTCTTGTGTCCTATATTTCTCCATGGACTATGCACTAGCCATTTCTCAACCACAGTGTCCCTCCGACGTGCTTCCCCTAAGCCCACCCATTAGAAGTCCATGAGGGAAACCTATTTGCATAACATCCTAGACCCAATTTAGGCTCTAGCCTCCCCCCTCCTGCTTTCTCTTCCCCCTTTTCTTCTGAAAGTCAATTGTCATACTGAATATCAACTACGTTTGGGGAAGACCTGCAATGCCATATAATAGAGTCCAGATGAAATATAAGAAGGATAAAGACCACCAAAGCAGCCCCACTCTTTCTTATCTGCATCCTGGTTACCATGAAACAAACAGCTCTGCTTTACCATATCCTCTGTGCCTCCCCAACAGAACCACAGTGATGAGGCCAAGCAAGCTCTGACCAAAACCTCTGAAACCATATACAAAATAACCCTTATGTGGCTCAGTTAGTATAGTGCTTGCCTATAGGCATGAAGCCTTGATTTCAGTTCTCTTAGCACTGCATCAACCAGGCATAGTGGTCCACGCCTATCATCTCAGCACTGGGGAGGTATAACCTAGAGGATCAGAAGTTCAAGGCCATCTCCATCTATATAGCAAGTTTTAGGTCAGCCTGGGCTACATGGGACCTTTCTTCAAAATATAAACAAGCAATCAACAAAACAAACCTTCTCTTTGTGTTGTTTATATCTAGTATTATGCCACAGTAAGGAAAGTCTAACAGTTGTGATGGTTAAATTTTTATATCAACTGATATCAACTTGACCTTTCAAGTAATCTTGGGTGGGTCTCTGATGATGTTCACAGGAAGGAAGCCTCTCAGTAGGGGACAGGATGTAAGGAAGCTCAAAGGAGCTAGAAGTAAACATCCTTTCCTGTGTGGGCAGTGCAGGAAGGAAATTCCAGAGACTCAGGAAGCCATTAAGTCTGGGATAGAATTATAAGACCCCACCCTAGGGCTATATAAAGGGGAAAGAATTCTCTCCTTGTCCTCCTGCCTGTTTGCTCTTTCGTGTGCATGGTGTTAGTGATGGGTTTTTCTTTCTGCTTGGACCTGTGAAAGGGGAGCAGCCTCTTTTGCATTCTGGAACTTCCCCTGTATATACAGCTACAAATAAATCCTTTCCTCCCATAAACTGTGCCTGGTTTGAAGATTCATCCCAGCTACATGTGGGCTGATTACGACAAAAGTAGACACTAACACTTCTATTATTTCATGTATTTTCTTGAGTTTCCAACATAACCCTACTTCCTTCTGGTCATGTGCTCCCCCATAGAGTGGTTAGCTGATTAGGAATAAGTAGAATACTGGTCAATCTTCCAGTACAGCAGGTTTCTTGTGAGAGGGACACCTGGTCATAGGTTGGACACTCAGGTATCAGGCACTTGACCAGTTAAAAAAAAGAGGCCCCATGAAAGATACACTGTGAACACTCACAGATAAATCCCTTAGGTTCTTCTCAGGACAAGGCTCGGGTTTCTGGCCAAATTACTGGAAAATCCCACACATGGCCCCCAAGTGGGTATTGGTCTGATGGGGTACTTAATCTTAGAATTTATGGCCTGACAAATAAAATTCAAATGGTGAAGCATAACAATATTTCAGGGCTGGGGAGATGGCTCAGCAGTTAAGGCACTTGCCTGCAAAGCCTAATGACCTGAGTTCAATTCCCCAGTACCCATGCCAAATGCACAAAGTGGCGGATGCACCTGGAATTCATTTGCAGCAGCTGGAGGCCCTAGTACACCCATTCTCTCTGTGTGTCACCCTTCTATCTCTCTCTGATTGCAAATAAATATTTAAAAATATTTTCACACAACTTCTTTATAAACCTTAATACAGGGAAGCTCCAACTTGAAAACATGTGAGGAAACCAGGTATAATAGCTCACACCTGTAATTCCAGCACTTGTGAGGCTGAGGTTGGAGTATTACCAGTAAATTTGAGGTCAGCCTGAGCTACAGAGTTCCAGGTTAGCCTGGGATAGCATGAGATCCTGCCTCAAGAAAACAAACAACAAAAAAATCCACCCCAAAACATCTGGGGAAAAACTCATGAGAGCAAGTGCACAGGAAATCCTGGGATAAGGATGTGACATAAAAGTGACCCAGCATTTAAGCACAATGTAACAGAAGCATCTTGTAGATTGAGTGTAGGAAAAGGTCATAAGTATGTCCACCATAACTCAGAATGAAAACTTCAGTTCTATAGAAAATGTCAACATTTTAGAGGGTGGGAGGAAGGCAGACCAAGCAAGAGATAGAAATGCATACTACAGTTGTTTTTGTTGGTAGTAAAACGGAGATGCTAATTTTTTTTCCAGGTAGAAAATCAATTCCATAGAAACCTTCCTCCAGGATACCATTCTACATGTCATTACCCCCAATAAGGGGGTGGGGAGCCCCGAACAGAAGAGCTCGTTAGAAGGTGGAGAAACTATAAACTTAAAACCACAGGCTCTGGCTGGTAAATCCAAGAGACAGAATTGAGTCCCCCCCCCCAAAGTGAGCTGTGGGTTAGGGAGTCCCAAAATAATACAGCCATTGCCAAAACACTTGGTTCCCTGCAAGAACTAAAAGGTAAGTTCCTATTGCTGAAGACACTGCATGGTTGCTTGGTGTCCACGGGACCCCAAGCGACCATGCTGGAACTGAGGGAATCCAGGTCCCTCCAGACTAGCCCTCATCATGCCAGACAGTGCTATTAGAGCTGGTGGAGAAAAATAGTTTCCAACAGAGCGAATAAGCAGGAGATCCTGCCAGTTACAAAATCAACCAGCTAAGGTTTAAAAAAAAAACCTGAAGGAGGTGTGCACCCTGGACTGGTGAGGCATTTTTGGGGGCTGGTGTGCTCCAGGTGGGTGAGGTGCGCCTAGACAGCAAGAACCGTGGACAACCCAGTTCTGCCAACAAGATCAGAAGTAACTGCTGACTCCCTGGCAGGAGATGAACCACACATCAGCTAGAGCCCAGGTGAAACCACAGAGGAAATGGAGAGATGAGCAAGAGTAAGCCTGATATTCTGTGCCAGGATAATGGAGACAGACACCATGGAAACTCAAAAACATTCCAAAGCAGAAATCCAAAGGCTCCTAAGGTCTCAACACTAAGGCAGATTTGAAACTCACCCACCATGGCTCAGGGAACTTTGTGGAAGAGAGGGTAGAAAAAGGGTAAGAGCTATGGTGGGGGGAATATTCAGAGGCATTTCACCTCCTCCCAACAAGTGTCTTTTGCTCAAACAGCTCAGCTCTAAACCCCATGGAACATACCAGCACTTTTACTTAGAAGGACCCTCAGTGGTAAGGAGGCAGGGAGGAGGGAAATAATGGTATCAACACATGACTTGTACATACAAAGTTTCTACTGATTAAACATAAAATTTTAATAAAGATTTAAAAAAATCAGCCAGCTGAGCAAGAAGTACACATGTGTGCAATAGTGGCACACAGTGGATGTGGGTAACCAACTGTTCACGGATTGAACATGAGACCCGTTCAGTGAGAGAGAACTCGTAAATAGTTCTGGGAATCAAGCCAGATTCTTTAGGACAGGTAACTAACAAACTCCAGAGAGAGAGCCTCTACTGCTCTTTAACTAAGGAGAGTGGACATACGCATCAATGAGTCTCTCTAATAACTAGCTTTATCTCCTTTAATGCCAACTGCTCTTATTTTTGGCTGGAGAATCTATCTTACAGATCTTGGAGAATGCTAGGGAGGCCCAGAATGTATCAATACATCAAGAAGAGAGAGCCGACTGTCTACCATGAGATGAAGTCCCTGATTGGCAAGTGAAGCCATTGGAAGATGGACCGTGGTTTGCAATGGAGACCCGAAGACATTTTGGACATACCAGGACTTTGCAAGGGCTACCATGGAGTGTTGTTGGCTCAGGATGGGGGTTTTCCCAGCGACTCAGCTAAGCTGGAGGGACAAAATTAAAAAACCCAGAGACTGTCTGTCACTGTGCTGTGGGACTTAAACTGCAGATGTGGATGTTTGCTGATGGTTGTTGAGTTTGCATTGGCCCAGTCTTTCCTTGTTATGCCTCATAGCAGTTGGAAATATTTGCTCTGTGCCATTATATGTTAAAAGTTTGTAACTTGTTTTCATTTTACAAAATTTAAAGTTAAAAGACAATCTTAACTTTCAGAAAAGGCTTGGGACTTTAAAACAGCCTTAAAGTTGATAAAGACTGTGGGACCTTTAAAGTTGGACTAAACATAATATAGATAGTTATAATTCTATTGGGGGCCATGGGTGGATTGTGGTAGTTTGAATAATGTCCCCCAACAGAATTTATTATAATTGTGTTTATTAAATTGTTAATTGTCTCCAGGCTTCTGGCTGGAGGAAGTGTCACTTTGGCCTAGACTCCTGGGGACTGGCCCTTTCTAATTTGGATGTAAAATACTAAGGATAGATATGCAAAAGAAAAGCCAGAACCCCAGTCTGGCAGTTCTGCATTTTGTAAATTACAGTGTTACAGTGTGCCTGCTGGCTTCTGGAGGTGCTTTCTCTGGCTCTGCTTGGATCTGTGAAAAGGGGCCAGCTTTTCCTTAACTTCCCCTGGATCTGATAGTTTCAATAAATACTTTCCTCCCCAAAATTGTGCCTGGTTTGGAGATTTATCCCAGCAGCATGTGTCTGACTATGACAGTGACCTCCCCCTCATCTTCCTGGGCCCAGAAGTCAGTACAGAGGAAGTGGTGATACAAATACTGCGCTCATGGCTAGTCTGAAAACCAGTTCCAGTGAGATGGTGACAGACACTGTGATCACCCAAACCTCATTAAAACAGAGATGCAGAGGCTACTGAGAAAGTAACACTAAATCAGATCTTTATCTTGCCTGCCAAGGTTCAGGGGTGGAAAGATTGTCAGAGCCTTGGGGTTGGGTGGGAATAACCCGAGGCACCATGTCCCCCTACCCAGAGACTGACTGAGGCTTCTTAGTATCCACAAGGAATACCAATAATCTCACTGAAGAAGACCCTCAGTAGAACTGGGGCAGTGATAGGGGAGGTCTAAGAGTATAACCTTTGTGGTGGTGCATGCCTTTAGTTCCAGCACTCAGGAAGCAGAGGTAGGAGAATCACCATGAGCTTGAAGACACCCTGAGACTACATAGTGAATTCCAGGTCAACCTGGGCTAGAGCGAGACCCTCCCTAAAAACAAAACAAAACAAAATCAATGAATAATAAAAATGTAAAACCATTGTGGAAGAGGTGGTAGAAAGAATCTAAGAGCCAAAAGGGGGAGGAGTGATTTGCAATGTTGTCTTCCAGACACAAAGAGGCCAGAGTCAGCCATGGCCTCACAGCAGCCAAAACTACTACTTACACAAGACTTGCATAATAGGAGGGGAAATTATGATGTTAAGAGAGAAGAGAAAGAAGAAGGGATTCAGGGGGGAGGGGCTTGGGGAGAAATGGAAGGTGGTGGGAGGGGACTATAATCGTGTTATATTGTCTATATGCAGAGAAACTGTCAACAGAAAGTTCAAAAAACAATAAAGATGAGTGCAAGCAAAGCAAACACCTGATGGAAGAGGGGACAGAAAGAGTGCAAGAGCCATGGTGGGGGGAATATCCAGAGGCATTGCCCCTTCCCCCATAACTGTCTGCTACTCGAACAACTCAGCTCTCACCCCATGGAACATACCAGCACTTCTACTAAGGAGGGCCCTCAGTGGTAAGGGGGCAGGGAGGAGGGAAAAAGTGGTATCACCATATGACTTGTACAAAGTTTCTACTTATTAAACATACACAAAATTTTAAAAAGATTTTTAAAAAATCTACCAGGTGAGCAAGAAATACACACTTGTGCAATAGTGGCACACAGCGGATATGGGTAACCAACTGTTCACAGATGTCAACCTTTGGTCTCTACACCATACACATGTGCATATGTACCTGTTCCTTCCACCCCATACAAGTGAAAAAGATGGCCATGTCTTTTGAGTGAAAATCATCTAGTTAGAATCTTATGTTGGAATTATTAATACTGAAATCATCTAATATTCAAAATATAAATCACACTGAGGTTTTAGCAATATCCAATATGTAACATTTGGATGTTGCATATCAAAAATTTGTGGGATGGAGCAAATGTGTTTTGAGAGAAATTTATCCAAACCTACTTTCATAAATAAGAGCTTTACATTAACAAGTTGAGTTTTCTTGCTAAACTACTAAAAGAACATCAGACTGAATGAGAATTGGTGGCAGGAGATGTGGCAACCCTCTGTCTCCATATTTAAATGTGGATCCACGTGAAGCCAGGTGTGGTGGCACATTCCTTTGTCCCAGCTCTCAGGAGGCAGAGGTAGGAGGATCACCATGAGTTCAAAGCCACCCTGAGTCTACATAGTGAACTCCAGATCAGCCTGGGCTAGAGCAAGACCCTACCTTGAAAAACAAACAAACAAAAATGTACAGGTGGTCATTTTTAGTGATGTTTAGCTAGCCAGAGAGCCCCAAGGATAACTTGTTAATCCCATCTCCTCAGCATTGGAATTATAGGCATGCACCATCACACCCAGAATTTTGCATGGTTACTAGGGAATCCAAACTCAGGTCCTCATGCTTGTGTGACAAATGAATGTTACGAATGTCTAGGAATGTTAGAAGATTCTAGGGAGATAGCTAACACTTACTGGCCTCTAGGTACTGTGGAAGAGGAAACACATGGACAGGTTCTTGTTTCAACAGTCACTCTGAAGATGTCGCCACCTCAGAAAGGGGACAGACACTTCAGTAGTCATTTGAATTATTGAAAGAGCTGTTGGAGGTTTAGGTTGCTGTGTTGAAGATCATGGCTGATTGGCTTCCGATAGCCTTTCTCCTTGCCCTTAGTGGGTGGAAGCCCAACCCTTTGGTGGCTCACTGAGTAATGTGTTTTCATTTCCTTTAGAGTCAAACTTGCACCTGGTCTCTCTTCTACCCCTTACACTCAGAATTGAAGTCATACTTATTGCCAACACTTTTATCAAAAGTCTTGCTCATAAATCATATGATGGGCTGGGGAGGTGGCTCAGTGATCAAAAGGCACTTGCTAAATAAACATGACAAGCACTTGCTGAATAAGCCTGATGACCCAAGTTTGGATTCCATGGAAAGAGGAAGGAAGAAAAAAAGAAGGGAGGGAGAAAAGAAGAAAATAAAGCCTGGGTTATGAGCTGTACCAGGCTAGCATGCACAAAGCTATGGGTTTGGTTCCTGGCACTGCCTAAGAAACCTGGCAAAGCTCAGGAATCAGTGAAGAGATTCCATCTCCAGGAAACAAGTGGATGAGCAGTGGAGGGCAACATCCGATGATTCCTTTGGCTTCTCTGCACATGCATAGGGTGCCGAATCTGCACAGACTCGTTTGTACATCACATCACACCTAGGACTATTACTACTACTACTACTCTCTCTCTCTCTCTCTCTCTCTCTCTCTCTCTCTCTCTCTCACACACACACACACACACACAAATAAAAATAAACCCAGGCATGTTAGTGCAAGCCTGCCATCCTGGCATTAGGTAAACAGAATTAGGAGCTCAAGGTCACCCTCAGCTTCCTGGTGAAGGACAGCCTGGACTACATGAGATCCTGTTCCTAAATAAATAATAAATGAAATGAAGATGAAGCTACAGTACGAAAAATCACCATGGTGGCGCACGCCTTTAATCCCAGCACTCGGGAGGCAGAGGTAGGAGGATCACCGTGAGTTCAAGGCCACTCTGAGAACATAGTGAATTCCAGGTCAGCTTGGGCTAGAGTGAGACCCTACCTCGAAAAAAAAAAAGAAAAAAAAAAAAAAAAAAAAAAAAAAAAAAAGAAAAGAAAAGAAAAATTACCAATCCAAAAGGTTGGTTCTTTAAAACCGATCATAAGATATAGTTAACAATATTTAGCTAGAAAGAAAAGAGGGAAGTTGCTCATAATTTATGTTGAGAATATAAAAGGGGAAGTAATGTTTAACTAAAATAGCATAAAGACAAATTTTCATCAAAAATTTATAAAACACAGCCTGGAGAGATGGCTCAGTGGTTTGATTCCCCAGTACCCATGGAAAGCCAGACTCACAAGGTGGCACATGTATCTGGAGTTTGTCTGCAAGTGGCTGGAGACCCTGTTGCATTCATTCTCTGTCTGTCTTTCTTCTCTCTATTTCTCTCTGCTTGCAAATAAATAAAATGTTTTTTAAAAATTTATAAAAACAGGTGAACTGAACATATCACTAAAAAAAAGCTCACTGAAGAACATATCAAATGGTTGAATTAGAAAAATTCCACAGACATCATGCCCTGATGCTTTTACAAATGTCTTCTCTCAAAATTCCAGAAGCAGTTATTGCGATTTGATATACTGTCTCCCAAATAATAGAAAAGAGGAGAATGGTGAATATTGTCTGTTCTCTACATGCTCATGTTTTGAGGGCATGGTCCCTACCTTGTGGAACATTTTTGAAGCCTGTAGGACTGTTGGGAGCTGGGGGCCTTGCTGGTGGAAGGTCAGGAGGGATGGGTCTTTGAAGGCTAGTCCTGCCCCTGGTTCCAATCTAGATCCCTGTCTCCACCATGTGAGGAATCTCCTCACATTCATGTTGCTGCAGACGGATAGACCCGGCTCCAAACCCTTGTCTTCCCTGGGGGACCAACATCTCTGTGAAACCCTGTTATTCTTTAACTCCAGTTATTTCTGTCAGGCATTTTAAAAAATATTTTATTTATTCATTTTCAAGCAGAGAGAGAGAGAGAGAGAGAGAGAAAGAGAGAGAGAGAGAGAGAGAGAAAGAGAGAAAGAGAGAGAGAGAGAACCAGGGCCACTGGGGAATTGAATCCAAGACCTTAGGCACTGGAGGCAAGTGCCTTAACCGCTGAGCCATATTTCCAGCCCATCTGTCAGGTATTTTTGACCAACCAGCAATGCACAAGTAACTAATACAATGTGCAAAGTTACAGGAAAAGGGAAACGGCAGGTCCATTTGACCCATGTACATAGATTCAAAGGTACCAAGTAAAAGATGATGAAGTTGAATCGACTAGGATATCAAAAAGGTCCTGTGGACTGGGGACATGGTTTGATGGGCAAGGCGTTTGTCACACAAGCATGAGGACCTGAGTTTGGATTCCCCAGTATCCATGCAAAATTCTGGGTGTGATGGTGCATGCCTATAATTCCAATGCTGAGGAGATGGGATTAACAAGTTATCCTTGGGGCTCTCTGGCTAGCTAAACTAACAGAACTGGTGAGTTCTAGGTTCAGTGAGAGACCCCGTCTCAAAGAATATAGTGGAGAGTGATTGAGAAATACGTTCTGCATCCTCCTCCGGCCTCCACACGCATGCACCCACGTACATACAAACATGTACAATTTTTTGTTTTTCTAGGAATGTTAGAAAATCTTTGTTATTACTCTGAATATGCCTGAAATTGTCTGATCTCAGTAGTTAAGCAGGGCCTGGTCTGGTTAGTACTTAGATGGGAGAAATCCCTAAAAGAATAATTAATTTTGACAGAAAATGTGATAGACACTGAATCCACATTAGTATGTTGGCACATGGAATAAAATGGAACATTTATTTGGATATAATGTGGGTGAGACAGGAGCAGTAATTACGGGAATGTTATGTGGGCTGTATGGGTGATGGATTAAACACCAAGAGGACTATGGTTTATGTTGAGCATCTATTCAGGAAATAAAACAAGACCAGACAAGCCATTCATTGAACTTAAGCTGCCATGTAACATAAAAGTATTTTGTGTGATGGAATTAAAACACATGTTAGATTTCAAAAAAAAAAAAGAAAGAAAATCTTTGTTATTAACGATGGTGACAGATTACAGATTTTAAAAAATTCTATCAGTAGATGCGCTTGAAAAACTCAACAGAAATCTATGGCAGAAACTCAGCTGTGCTTGGTGATATGTGCCTGTCATCCTAGGACTTTGGAGGCAGAAGTAGGATATAACAAAACCCTATCTCATGAAAAGAAAAAAAATCAAAGCAATTTAGTGATAGAAAGGAACTTATTTAGGCTAACTAAAAACAGCTAAATGGGAGCTGGAGAGATGGCTCATTGGTTAAGGCACTTGTTTGCAAAACCTAATGACCCAGGGTTTAATTCCCCAATTCCTACCTAAAGCTAGATGCTCAGAGTGGCTCATGATTCTGGAGTTCATTTGCAGTGGCTGGAGGCCCTGGCTTGCTCGCTTTCTCTGTCTCTCTTCTCTCTGCCACTCTTGCTTGCAAATAAATAAATTAGAACCTCTTAAAGAAAAAATTTCAATGGTTGGATACTGAATGTGTGTCCTTCAAAATCAGGAATAATCAAGGATGCCCGTATTTGACTTTAACTGGAGTCTTAGCCAGGATATTTGGACAAGAAAAGGAGTGAGTAATTAGGATTTAAGAACAAGGAATAATCTGTTATGATTTTGCATATGAATATGTGATACTTTAAAATTAAAGTTATTTCAAATACTTTAATTTCTATCTGGCCTCCAACTCCACATGTAGCCAAGGATGATATTGAACTTCTGGTCGCCTTGTTTCCATCTATTGAGTTTTGGGATTACAGATGTGTACCACCATACCTGGTTCATAAGGTGTTGAGGATGGGACCCAGGGCTTTGTGAGTACTAGGCATCGCCTGTCCTAAAATATTTTAATTTTACTATGCAAATGACTTCACCTAATAGAAGATCTGAGCAAGTTTGAATGTCACTTGAGAAAGAGTAAATGCAAAAAAAAAAAAAAAGTAGATGCAGTGAGTGATTAATCAAGAGAACAGCCATGATTCTCAGGGTCCTGGCAGATGGTACCCCTGAAGAGGTGGGACAGTATGTGCAGTGAGGCCCATAGATGAATTCAACCACATCAGTGTTAGGAAGAAAAAGAAGTGTGTGTTGCCAGGTGGTGAGGAAATGACAATAACTCTTGTGACATCCGTAGCCACAGATTGCCCACAGCCTGAGGTTTTTCATGGATTTCTGTTGCTACATGAGATTAGGGCTGGGTGCCCTCACTCACTTCCCTTTCAGAGTAAGTGTTCAGGAGAGTGGGTCATTTGTTGAAATATGAAATCTTTCAAAAAATACATCTACAAGGTCTACATGATGCCAGATATTTCTTGCTCAGTACCAGATGCCTAAAAGGAGGAATCTTTTTTTGTTGTTGTTGTTTTTTTTCAAGGTAGGGTCTCACTCTAGACCCAGCCTGACCTGGAATTCATTCTGTAGTTCAGGCTGACCTCGAACTCACAGTGATCCTCCTACCTCTGCCTCCCAAGTGCTGAGATTAAAGGTGTGTACCACCAAGCCCTGCAGGAATGATTCCTGAAAGAAATAGCATTACTTTTTCACCAAATTTGGCTGCTTTGATTTAGCAAGTCATGAAAGTTAAAAATAAAGACATCTTACTGGGGATATAGCTCAGTCAATAAAGTGCTTTCCTGTCTGGCATGAGGATCTGAGTTTAACCGGTTGATCCCCAGAACCCACATAAAAATGTTGGGCATGGTAGGATGTTTGTAATCCCAGTACTAGGGGTGGAGACAGGAGGATCTCTGGGACTTACTGGCCCTGATTAGTGAACTCCAGGCCAATAGGAATCTCTGCCTCAAAGAAATAAAAGGTGGACATAATTACTGAGCAACCCCCAAGGTTGTCCTTTGGTCTCCACATGCATACGTACACACATACATATGCACTCTCACACATATGCATTTGTACACACTCGTTCACCTGACACACGCACACATGAATAATAAAAAAACAGAGATATCTCTATTCTTTGGGTATTATCTCTATCTCTGAAAAAAGAACAAGACCAGTAGGCTTATAAATAATACCTAAGATTTCCTCTGTGATCAAAGCAGCAAAATTCTTTTTAAAAATATTTTATTTATTCATTTTCAAGGAGAAAGGGAGAGAGAGAGAGAAACAGAGAGAGAGAGAGAGAGAGAGAGAGAGAGAGAGAGAGAGAGAGAGAAACAGAGAACCAGGGCCACCACCTTGTGGGTCTGGCTTATGTGGATACTAGGGAATTGAACCCAGGGCCTTAGGCACTGGAGGCAAGTGCCTTAACTGCTGAACCATCTCTCCAGCCCAAAGCAGCAAAATATTTAAGGACACCCTAAACTAACTTGTTATCTTTTTAAATTGCAAAAAATATATTCATTCTTCATTCTTGCCATAAACATCAGAAAATATCCTTTACAAAAAATATATTTTATGGGCATGTAGTACCGTATTCCTATCTACTCTGGAGACTGAGGCAGAAGGCCAGTCTGGGGAATTTAAGAAAACTTTATCTCAAATCATTTTTTTGTTTGTTTTTCTGAATCAGGATTCTACTATAAAAAAATCTACCTTCTATAGATTTACAAATCCAAACAATTTAAAATCCATACAAAGACTGTGTGCTTTTAAAATTATAGTCACTTAATCTTCCTTCCTTCCTTCCTTCCTTCCTTCCTTCCTTCCTTCCTTCCTTCCTTCCTTCCTTCCTTCCTTCCTTCCTTCCCTCTCTCTCTCTCTCTCTCTCTCTCTCTCTCTCTCTCTCTCTTTCTTTTTTTGAGGTAGGGTCTCCCCGTAGCCCAGGCTGACATGGAACTCACTTTGTAACCCAGGCTGACCTCGAACTCACAGCAGTCCTCCTATTTCAGCCTCCTGAGTGCTGGGATTAAAGGCTTGAGCCACCATGAACGGCTCAAAAAATTTTTTTAAGGAATAAAGCTTGAAACTTAGCTCAGTGGAAGGGCACTTGCCTAATATGAACAAGACCTTAGGTTGAACTCCCAGTATTGTGGAAAGGAAAGGAAATGAAATGAAATGAAAGGAAAGGAAAGGAAAGGAAAGAAAAAGAAAGAAAGAAAGAAAGAAAGAAAGAAAGAAAGAAAGAAAGAAAGAAAGAAAGAAAGAAAGAGAAAGAAAGAAAGAAAGAACCCAGGTAGCATTTAGAATAGCAACAAAAAGTAGTAACAGTTAGGAAATAAAATAACACAAACTATTCAAGACCTTTCAAGAAGCAATCCTATGCTTTTCTTGAAAACATTCAAAGGAATTTAAACAAATGAAGATCTATTTTAATGTATAACAATACATGTAATTCATAAACAAGTAAGTTCTTCTCAAATTGAGACACAGACTCAATGCAATTTCAATCAAAACATCAACAGAATATTTCTGGGATTTGATAAGCTAGTTCTAATATTTAAAAGGAAAGAAAGGGTTCAGGTATAGACAAGATGTTATTGGAGATTATAGCATCTTTACATATATGGTGATTAAGGAAAGGATCTTGCTGTCAGGGAGCAGGGCATTTTTAAATTTACTGACTATATAAGTAGTTCTGACTCACATGGTAAAATTGGCCATTGGATCAGAATAGAGACCACGCTGAAAGGGGACCTCCCACATGTAGAACGGGGTGGGATGGCTCGGTGAAGTAGGGAGGGGAGGCTGATTCAACAATGAAGGAGGAATCCAGGTGTGGTATCACAATGCTTTTAATCCCAACTCTCAGGAGGCAAAGGTAGGAGGATCTCTGTGAGTTCAAGGCCACCCTGAGACTACATAGTGAATTTCAAGTCAGCCCGGGCTAGAGTGAGACCCTACCTCAAAAAACAAAAAATAAGAAAGAAAGAAAGAAAGAAAGAAAGAAAGAAAGAAAGAAAGAAAGAAAGAAAGGGAGGAACTCAAGTACGGTGGTTCACACCTGTAATCTCAGCATGTTCTAGGCCAAAGCAGGTAGAACACTGTGAGTCTGTGGCCAACCTAGGCTACATAGGGAGGTCTAGGATAGCCTGGGCTGCAGAAGAAGAGCTTGTTTCAACAGAACAAGGAGGATCCACACTGCATGGTGCACACAAAAATCCACTTCAGGTAGATGAAATACTTAAATATGAAAAGGAAAAGTGTAAGTTTTTAGTAGATACTAGACCTGGATCTCCTTCTAATTTTAAGATGGGGAAGATTCTTTCTTATTTTTTTTTTAATTCACTCTATTGCATTCGTTTGTTGTGACAAGGTCTTGCTATGTAAACCAGACTGACATTGAACTTTAGCAATAGAGATAGAGGTAGGAAGGTTGCTAAAGGGGGATCGATGGGAGTCTTGTGATGCTTGTCATGACCTTATCATGACGGACATTCATTCATCTTGGGACCCAGTAGTTAAATTCTCTGACAAGAAAAACCCTCACAATCTGGGACTCATTCAATGTCCATCCACATGAAGTTGAATAACAGACACAACCATGAAATAAATAACATATCACACAGTGGGGAAAATGAGTAACTTGAAACTCTGAAAATAATAAATCTGTATTTTTTTTTTTGAGATAGGGTTTCTCGTGTAGCCCAGGCTGCCTTAAACTTTCTTTTAAAAAACTATTTATTTGCAAGCAGGGAGAGAGAGATAGAGAGGGAGAAGAGAGACAGACTGAGAGAATGGGTGCACCAGGGCCTCCAGCGGTTGCAAACAAATTCCAGATGCATGCACCACTTTGTGTATCTGGCTTTACATGGGTACTGGGGAATTGAACTCAGGTCATTAAGTTTTTCAGGGAAGCTCCTTAACTGTTGAGTCATTTCTCCAGCCCTACCCTCAAACTTTCTATGAGACTTTGAACTTGTGACCCTTCTGCCCCCACCTCCCGAATACTGGGACTGTGTGTGTGCACCATCATGCCCGTTGGAAGTGATGCTGGGGAACAAACTCAGGGTTTATGTGTGCCAGGCAAGCAAGCATCTGATCTATGTCTCCAGCCCAAGTCTGAACCAACAAAGCAAGTTCAGAAGGATATGTGGTTGGTGATATCCTTTAGAGACCCAGAAGCAGTTAAACTAACTAGAGTATATGTGGTAGTTTTGAATAAATGTCCCCCAATAGAATTTATTATAATTGTGTTTATTAAATTGTTAATTGTCTCCAGGCTTCTGGCTGGAGGAAGTGTCACTTTGGCCTAGCCTCCTGGGGCCTGGCCCTTTCTAATTTGTATGCAAAATACTAGGGATAGATATGCAAAAGAAAAGCCAGAACCCCACGTCTGGCAGTTCTGCATTTTGTGAATTACAGTGTTACAGTGTGCTTGCTTGCTTGCTTCTGGAGGTGCTGGGCCTCTGTCTCTGCTTGGATCTGTGGAAGGGGTGCCAGTCTTTCCTTAACTTCCCCTGGATCTGTTAGTTTCAATAAATATTTTCCTCCCCAAAATTGTGCCTGGTTTGGAGATTCATCTCAGCGACGTGTGTCTGACTATGACAGTATATTTCACATTCCTATCTGTCAACATTAGGAATTCATACAAGATTCATAACAGAGGCTCCTGGGGGACGAAGCAAGACACAATACCAGTGGATGCATAATCAATATTTTAGGCCTTAGGATGGGTAGTAGTCTTTCAGTTGCCATATTATGAATAAAAAATGAGTAAATAAAAGTGAAAAATGTTTGTTCCAGGGATCACAACTGTATCACAGTCCAACACTTCAGGTCCTTCCATTCAGGGTCATATGGGACTGATGTCATAAAAGGAAAAAAAGCCATGCAGGACAGAACAGAGTGACAAAGACTGACAGACTCACAAGAGCTGGAGAAAAGCCAAAAGCCAGGACCTCAAGAACTTTATAAATCTAACGAAGGAAGGGAGACAATGATTTTGGATAATGGGCTCCTTAGGACAAAGATATATATGGCACTTTAGAGACATGGAGGAAGGAGAAAATGGGTGAAAATGAGAAGGTGACAAGCTTTCCTTGAGTGGAAGATTTAAGATGAGAGTTAAAATTAGACAAGTTGGTCTGGTGGCAAAGTGGGGAAAAAAAGCCCATTTGAGGTGGTAGGAATTACATATGCAAAGTCTCAAAGCTCTAAGAATATAGGTCTCTTTAGGAAATGAGGTCAGTGTGGCTGGATTACAGGGCACGAAAACAGGCTGGGGTTAGCCATCAAGTGACCAAAGAGCAATTTCTGAGAAATTGGAGTAACAACACTCAGACCTTCTAGGTGGACTGGAAAGGAATTATTTAGGGGAGATGGTTCTGGAAGCTTGCCTCTTAGAGAGGTGGAGGACAGTGAGGTGAGATGGAGTCTCTGGTTAGCAGAGGTAAGGAAGGAGGATAAGCAGAGGGTCAGTTAGCTTTACTCAGAAAGAAAGTTGGAAGAGACATGGTGGTCTGTTGGCTCTGAAAGCTAAACAGGGAGATCAGGGAAGAAGGGAAAATTCCTAGATGTGTGCCAAGTGACCAGGGAGAGGCAGGCTCAGGAGATGCTTAGGAGCTCTCTCATTGCCAAATGAATTTGTATAGAAGGCCCCCCATGCATTATGGGATGTCTACATCACTTACCCAGTTGTCTATGCCCATAACAGGGTCTTCATTGTCCATGCCATTTGGCCTCCAGGCTATTTGCAGCTTACGAGACTTCATTCTAAGGGAAGAAGCCACACATTGCAGCGGAGATGTTGCAGATACTAGTGAGTAGGCTGCCTCTGCCACTGTTATCAGTATGAAAATGATGCCTGAGGTCTCCGTGTTCTGGAGTGGGGACTGTATCTCCTAAGTAACCTAATTTCATCATAATGGGCTCCCCTTACACATCAAAATGAGAGGCTGGGGAAACAGCTCAGTAGGCAAGGTACTTGTCACACTCATAAGAGGACCTAGGTTTGGATCCCCAACACCCATGTAAAAGCTGGGTGTGATGGCAGGGGCTGTGATCCCAATCCTGGCGAGGTGGAGGCAGGTGGATCCCTAGTGCTCACTGGACAGCTGCTAGCTGAATCGGTGAGCTCTAGGCTCAGTAAGGGACCCCGTCTCCTTTAAAACAAGGTGGAAAGAGACTGAGAAGGTCACTTGATGCCAACTTTTGGCTTCTACATGTACGCACATACTCATGAATGCCCCCAACCCCCCCACCCACATACAAATGCATCCTTATGACATGCATCCACACATACATGCATGCATATTTATACACGGGTTATCATCGTGATGTTATTCATATTGGCAGGAAGTGAAGCAATGCAAATGTCCATCAGTAGAGGAATAAATAAATATGCTTCATCCGTATAGTGTGATATTCTTTGAAAACAGAAAGAAACGGCACTCGCCTCAGGACCAAGACTTACATGCAAAAAATGAGGAGGCACAGAAAGAGGGAGAGAAGAGCCACAGCACCAGCACCTGCCAGGGCTGCGAGGACCGGCGTGAATCCTGTCCCAGGCCTCCATTTCCCTGCCAAGTAGAGGTGGATGAGAGGATGCACTCCAGACTCAGTGTCTTCTCTGCCCACAGCCTTGTGAATATATATACTCCAAGTCCCAGCTCAGCCAGGAAATGGAAGACCTTTCCAGCAACTTCTATCTGTACCCAGCTGTTCTCTCTTCTCATGTATACCTTTTACATCCATGTGTTCCCATGGCACACCCTGTCCCTCTCTGCAACAGGCCACTCACCTGCCAGCAGCAAGATGGTGATGTTCTGGGCCCCATGGGCATTCCGGGCTTCACAGCTGAACCAGAGGTCAGACCCAAGTCCTCTGCGGAGGCTCAGTGAGCTGTTGGTCCAGGGTCCAGCTGAGCTGGAGGTGACCACGAATGAGGTATTGCTGCTGTTCCCTTCCAGCAGCCCTTCCCTCAGCCTCCAGTGCAGAGAGGGCGTCGGCCGACCTCGGGAGGAGCAGCTACAGAGCAGACCCTCGGCCTCCCAGGAGCAGGAGGGTCCCAGCACCTGTGGGAGGGCTGTGTGGAGGGAGGAGAAGTGTCAGAAGGTGCTCCCTCTCCAAGACCCAAGTGTCCTCTCCCAGAAGACTGACACTCACAGACCACGGAGATGCTTAGAGAGATGGTTTGGGAACCCAGTGCGTTCTGAGCACGACAGGTAAAGCCTCCTTCTTCTGCAGGCCCTACTGCAGGCAGCTTCAGGGTTCCATTATTGGAGGCACAGGAGGCATTTTGGGAGGGAGACTCTCGATGCCAGCTCAGCTGTGCAGGAGGATTGCTCTCTGCAGCGCAATGTAGCTGCAGAGCCTGGCCGTCCAGGATGGGAAGGGAAGAGGCATTTTGCAGAATCTTGAGGACTATAGGAAAAGAGAGATTACAGGGAGAGTTTGGGAGAGGAAGATGAAAAAAAAAAGAAAGGATCAGGAGGGGGAAGGGAGAGACAGAATATACAAGAAGACCCCATCTCCTCCTCTCCTTCCCTCCATTACCCCATCCTGACTTAGTGTCCTTCTTGGCTCCCAAAGCCTGCCATGGATAGCCTTAAGACGTTGACCATATCTTCAGATGAGGCTCAAAACCAGGCTGTTCATGGTGGTGCATGTTTTAAAGTCCAGCACTCCAGCCCTTGGGAAGCAGAGACCACTGGGAATTTGAGGCCAGCTTGGGACTGCAGAGTGCCAGGTCAGCCTGAGCTAGAGTAAGACACTACCTCAAAAAAAAAAAAAAAAATCTCCCCGGGGATGTACTTGGGAGCTGAAGGAAAATATGGCCGTCGATGGTTTTGGAAAATAGGTTCAGTCCAGGCGACAGGAAATAATCCCAGGGGTGCTTTGGCAGAGAAATGGGATGATCACAGAGTCCAGATGTGGGAAGGTGGTATAGGCAGGGAGGGATTTGATCTTAATGACAGTAGAGAGGAGTAGAGAGGATGGAGGGTCTAGTCTGCTCAGAGTTTTAACAGTGTGATACATGCTCACACAATGGACTGCAAAGGAGGTGAGACAAAAACTGTTCATCTTTTATGTGTGTGGTGCTGGGTATCAAACCTACAACCTCATTTATGCTAGTCAAACATTCTGCCACTGAGCCACAGCCCCTCACTGTTGGGTTCTAAATAAGCCATCTGCTTCTGAGTTACATTTCCAACTCTATTCTTTACTTTGTATTTGGAGACAGGGTCTTACTAAATTGCCCACACTGGCCTTAACTTAAAATTGTCTTTCCTCAACCTCCTGAGTTGCTGGGCTGATAGAATAGTATATGCCTGGCTAAAGTGATCTCTTTTTTTGTTTTTGTTTTGTTTTTCAAGGTAGGTTCTCACTCTAGCCCAGGCAGAGCTGGAATTCACTATGTAGTCTAAGGGTGGCCTCAAACTCATGACAATCCTCCTACCTCTGTCTCCAGAGTGCTGGGATTAAAAGTATGTGCCACTACACCCAGCTTGATAATTCTTTTTTTTTCTTTCTCCTCCAGTATCAGATTCTTCAAACTGTGATTCACCGGCTTACCTTACAGGTGAGTGAGAGAACAGAGAGGGCAGGCTGTCTTTTACCTGTGCCATTTCTGAAGAAGAGGCGGATGTGGGTGTCCTGTGGAGCATCTGCGTGGAAATACAGGCTTCAGAGGGAGAAGTGGAAATGGGAGCTGTGGGCCCTGGAGGTACTAAGGACTCTAGTCATCAGGAATCTGGGGCTACTGAGGGTACTGTCATTTGAACTCAACACATGCTTTCTATGGTTAATTCTCTCTCTCTCTCTCTCTCTCTCTCTCTCTCTCTCTCACACACACACACACACACACACACACACACACACACACACGATGCCCACTGTGTCTGTGGACTCAACCCTCCCTCCCAGCACTCACAGGACACATTGAGCTGAATAGTTCTCTTCGTGGTCACCTGAGCTCCTTGGAGTTTCACCGAGCAGGTGAGGTTGGTGTCGTGGTCCTGAGGCCGTGGGGTAAGGGTGAACACTGTATTGGGGAGAGTTCCAGGGTCCATGGAGTTGAGGATATCCCCTGCCCAGAAAAAACTGGCAGGTTCTCCACCCAGACAAGACGTTGGCAGGCTACAGCTCAGGTGTGCAGGGCGGCCAGCCTCCAAAGGCTCCTCAAAGTGGATGATGGGTTTTTCTGTCAGAGCTGAAGAAACAGGAAGGTTCTGGGGTTCCATGAAGACCCTAAAAGTGACCAAGCTGTCCCCAGGTCCTCTGGTCACCCTAGTCCTAAGACCAGAAAAGAGAATGGCCTAATGTCTTGTCTGTTCTACTATGGGTTCTCTGCAATCACAACCTTCTCTTCTGGGGTCTCTGCTTACCTGTCACCCTCAATTTCAGCTTGACGGAGTGAACATATTTCTTTCCATTCTCCAAAAATAACATGTAGTTTCCGCTGTCACTCCTCCTGGCATCTCTGATGCTCAGGGAGCAGTTTCTGGACTTCATGCTCCCAAGGAGTTGGAATCGGCCCTTGGTCTCCATCCTCACTTCTCTGCCTGGGTAGTTTGTGGCCACAGGAGCATCGTAGAATGCACTGTCCCCTTCCCGGAACCAGGAGATGTGGAGTGGATTATTGAAATACCACCAGTTGGAGGGGTAGGAGAATGAACAAGGCACCAAGGTGCACAGGCCCTCCTGCACCATCACTGACTCTGGAACTTGGAGTTTATACTCTGAGTCCTCCTGCAGGGACCCTGGGTAAAGGGACACAGAGACTCAGCTGTACTCCACTCCTGCCTACCTTACCCTCCACCCTCAGCATACTCACCAGACCAAAGCAGAGGCAGCAGAAGCAACAGGACCAGCATACTGCCCCTGCTGGAACTCCATCCAGTCCAGGTTTCTGTGGGGGAAGAAATGGGGCATGGGGGCGGGGCCAAAGAGGCCAAAGGGGAAGCCACTGTGTGCAACAAGCTGTGGCCTGTCTCCAGCCACCAAAGGGGAACTTGAGTTTCATGCACTGTTGGTGGAGGAGGAGTGGGGGGGAATCCTTTGTCTCTCACCCCCTACCACACACTACAGGTGACAAGGCTCAGGTCCTCAGAGGTTGACAGGCTTGTCCAGACAGGAACTTGGAAGTGATCACCTCCTACCTGACCTTTAAAACATCAGTGAGCCCAGCAAGGGTAAATGAAGACAGGAAGATGAAGGAGGTTTTGTAAGATGTGTCAGAGCCACCCTCCAGCTGGTTTATCCACTAAAATCTCTGGAAAAAACACATTTTAAGTTTTTTGAATATTTCCATTTAATTATTTGCAAGGAAACAGACAGAGAGAGAGAGAGAGAGAATGGGTGCACTGGGCCTCCAGCTGCTGCAAATGAACTCCAGATGCATGTGCCACTTTGTGCATCTGGCTTTACTTGGGTACTGGGGAATTGAACCTGGGTTGTTAGGCTTTGGAGGCAAACACCTTAACTGCTGAGCAACCTCTCCAGTTCCTTCTTTCTTTTTTTAAAAAAAAATTATTTGCAAGGAGTGAAAGAGAGAGAATGGGCATGCCAGGGCCTCCAGTCACTGCAAACAAACTCCAGGTGCATACACCACTTTGTGCATCTGGCTTTACATGGGTACTGAGGAATCAAACCAAGGTCGTTAGGCTTTGCAGGCAAATGCCTTACCCGCTAAGCCATCTCTCTAGCCCTTAACTTCCTTAAAAACAACCTCAATACTGGTCAGAGAGAAAGTACTTTGAAAACCCAGTTACTAAAGAGTGAGAAGTCAAGAGAGGATTCCGTATGACTTTTCCTGGAGAGACATAGACAAACATTGATTCGCCCCACTCTCTGCAGAGTTCCAGGTCAGTTCCTAGGTGACAGTGAAAGCCCATCTCGAAAAACAAAACAAAACAAAAATGCTAAAGCTTTTTGACGAATTTGAGGACTTACAAAGAGCAAAACCATGAACGAATTTGAGGACTTACAAAGAGCAAAACCATGAGATTAATCAAATTATGAAAATCAATTGTATTTCTACCTCACAAATTAAAACAGGAATCAGGCCTAAGCAGAGGGAAGGTCAGCCTTCTCAGCCAAGCACTGACAATAGAACAGAGAGATGAGCTCCCTAAATTCAGTTGGTAGGAGCAGTTCAGTTGGTAGGAGAATCTCTTCTCCTAAGCAGTTTTTACTCCTTTCATGACCTGGTGGGGAAGGGGGAGGGGAAGGGGGATGTGACTTGTAAGGTTCAAGAATTTCCAGAAATTTGTGAGATGCTTATATCCCGAGCCTTGTTTACTCCCTCCCTGAGCCTTTACAAACTCCCAGAGTCTCTCTCTCTCTCTGTCTCTAGACAGAGAGAGAGAGAGAGAAAGAGAGACAGAGACAGAGAGAGAAAGAGAGACAGAGACAGAGAGAGACAGACAGAGAGAGAGAGAGAGAGAGAGAGAGAGAGAGAGAGAGAGAGAGAGAATGGGCACAAACAAACTCCAGATGCATACACCACTTACTTTCTGCATCTGGCTTACATGGGTACTCAGGAATTGAGTCCTTACGCACTGGAGGCAAGGGCCTTAACTGCTGAGCCATCTCTCCAGCCCACATAAACCTCCATCTGAGTACAGATGATGGTTACACAACATTGTTTTCAATGTTATTAGCATGGCAGACTTTGGACTTCTTTGCATCTTGACTGTTCTTTGGTACAGGCTCACAATTCCCTCCACAGATATCATTTGCATTATGGTGTTACACATCTCTCTAAACAGGTATTGTTGTATAGCAATTGGCTCTGAATTGAGATATTCCTTCCTTGGGAATTTCAAAATTGAGATACAGGTTCATTAAGACTGAGAGAGTGGTCTGGTGCGTCTAGAGTTTGTTTGCCATGGCTAGAGGCCATGGCACACCCATTTTCTTTCTCTTTCTCTCTCTCTCTCTCTTTCTTTCTCTCTCTCTCTCTCTTTCTTTCTTTCTCTCTCTCTCTGCATCTCTGCTTACAAATAAGTAAATTTAAGAAAATTAGAAATATTTTAAAAATCAAGCTATATGCTGTACCATTCCCATTCCTGGGGTGATTTCAGTGGGTCTCGTAACTCTATAGAGGAATTCATATTGAAATCCAAGTTTCCAAGGAGAGCCAAGTGAATCACGAAGGAGCAGTGAGAAGCGCTGTCAGGTGCCAACATACTTGGCATGATGGAACAAAAGAGGTGGGATGTGGCTGCTACAGTAACTGACTACCTATAATGTACAAGGGTTTAGTGAGGTTCCATCCCAGCAATAAAGAGTAATAATAACAATAGTAACCATTCCAGGGTGGTGTTGTATCCACAGAGATAGAGCATTGCGACAGAACAGAGAGCCTAGACATTGAGCTTAACCACAGGAAACTTTCAGTTGGATAGAAGAGGTGATAGAAGCGGCAAGAAATATCAATTGCAGTAATATTTGTGGGCAACTAGCCAAATCAGATGAAATCAGGATGGACCCTGAGGAGGTGAGGCAATGATCACCAGCTTAAAGTTAATTTTGTGCTTGAAAACCAACCACTTAGAATTCAGAAAGGCAGGGCTGGGGAGGTGGTTCAGTGTCACTCAAGCCTGAATACTCGAGTTCCATCACTAGACCATGGAAAGCCGCAGCGGCTTTCTGTAATCCTAGCACAATGACTGTGAGATGGGAAGCAGAGACAGAAAAATTCCCCAGAAGCTCTGAAGCTGGCAGGGAACAGAACAGTCATCCATAACAGCAAGGGGGGGGGGAATTTCTGCCTTAGAATGAGGTGGAAGGGGAGGACCAACTCAAAAGTTGTCCTCTGACTTCCATACATATGCTATGACAATGTATGTCCATACTGATGAATATGAAGACACACACAATAATAATAATAATAATAATCAGAAAACATCAGTTCTCGGCCTTTTGGCTAAGGTCAAGTAAATCTACAGAGTCCAACACTGTTGTTAAATTATCCTAGCACATCTAGAATGTATCAGTTGTGTAAACTCGTGACAAGGCCATTTTTATATATATAATTTTTTTGGTGGGGGGAGTTTGAGGTAGGGTCTCACTCTAGCCTAGGCTGACCTAGAATTCACTATGTAGTCCCAGGCTGGCCTCAAACTCACTGTGATCCTCCTACCTCTGCCTCCAGAGTGCTGGGATTAAAGGCGTGCACCACCACGCCCAGCACTATTTCTGTTTAATCACCAGTTTCCTGATATAGTGTGATGGTTAGGTTTTGTTGTCAGTTTGGATCTTTTTAATTATCTTGGGTGGGTCTCTGAGGATGTTTACAGGAAGGCAGCCTTGCAGCAAGGGGCAGGATGTAAAGAAGCTCTAATAAGCTGAAAGTAATCATTCTTTCCTGTGCGGGCCATGCAGGAAGGAAATTCCAGAGACTCAGGAAGCCATTAAGTCTGGGATAGGGTTGCAAGACCCCACCCTAAACCTATATAAAGGGGAAGAAATTCTTTCCTTGGCTCTCCTGCCTGTTTGCTATTGTGTATGGGTTTTTCTCTCTGCTCAGACCCGTGAAAGAGGCGGCCTCTTTCGCTGTTACAGAACTTCCCCTCAATCTGTAGTTTCAATAAATACTTTCCTCCCCCAAATTGTGCCTGGTTTGAAGATTCATCCCAGTCGTGTGTGGCTGACTCCGATCGTGACCCAAGGGTAACCAGCTCTGGGATATGTAGTCCTGTGTCTTTCATGGTTATGCTCAGATACCAGACGATTAGTGGGTGGGTGAATGAATGAATGAATGAATGAACAAATGACTCTTGAACAGCAGCAAGGCCTCAGGACATGAATTGGTGAATGAATGCATTCCTACGGTCCTCCCTCCATTCTGTAAGCTCTTACTCATAAATCAATTCCCAATTCACAAGTCCTCTGCTGCAGGAAGACCTCTCTCTCTCTCCTCCACTCCCCTGCCCTCTCTCTCATTTAAATGATTACAAGTCAAGCTTTGGAGAAAGAGAAGCAAGCCAAAGCCCACAGGCTCCTCCTGCTGGACTTGATGAAGTTATCTTTTGTGTGTGTGTATTTGTGTGTGACATATTTCAAAAATTCTAGTGGGGAGCCAAAATTACCAAAGTGGAGATGTGTGAGGCTCAGCTTCCTACAAAAGAATGCATAAAAATTAGACCTCTGCATTTTATCTTTGGGTACAGCCACTGTGCTAAATTCTCTGCTGAATCCAATGGCTTCCCTAGAGGATATTTTGTGTCTTCTTTGCACACTATCTTTTTCACTGAAAACAATGATGCCTTGTTTCTCCCTTTGCTAGCCTGGTGCCCTTTGTTCTTGATTCTTTGAACCCTCTAGTAATTTCATTATAATGTTTAGTGGAGTTGAGATAGAAGACTGCTTTGTTTTTGTTTCTTCCTCCTTGACCCTCAGGGAGAAGTGCTCACTGATTCCAAATAATTGGTAGCCCATGTTGTATCAGAAAGTAAATTTGGTGCTGCTTGCCAAAGATTATACTTCACAGTTGAACTTACTTCACACACAGATTAAAAAAATAATAATTAGAGGGGGCGCCTCCATGGTTAAGGTGCTCTCCTGCAAAACCTAATGGCCTGAGTTTGATTCCTGGTGCTCACGTAAAGCCAGATGCACAAAGTGGTGCATGCATCTGGAGCTCATTTGCAGTGGCTAGAGGCCCTAGTGTTCCCATTCTCTCTCTGTCTTCCTGTCTCTCTGTCTCTCTCTGTGTCTTTCTCTCTCTGCTTGCAAATAAATAAATAAGAATATTAAACTGATTTTTGGTATGTATGTAGTGTGTGGTGTGTGCACATGTGTTTGAAGGCGTGTACGCACATGGAGTCTGGAGGAGGACTTTAGGTGTCTACCTCTTTTGCTATCTGTTTTGTTTCCTTGAGACAGGGTCTCTCACTTAACTTGGAGATTGACGTTTTCTATCAGACTGGCTGACCAGAAAGCCCAGCAATCCTCCTGTCTCTGACAGGCACGTGCAGTCATGCCTGACTTTAAAAAAAAACACAATAATTTAATTTTTTATTTGCAAACAGAGATAGATAGGTAGATAGGTGATAGATAGATAGATAGATGAAAGACAGAAAGACAGAATGGTCCATACCAGGGCCTTCAGATTAAAATGTCCAGTTCTTTTCCCATAACCCAAATGCCTCAGTTCTCTTGAAGTATTTAAATAGTGGACATCCCCTTCCATGTGATCCTTCAGCAGGAGCTGCGCAGGAGTTGCCCCATTTTATTTGGCTGAATTTCTGCCTCAAGTGCTGTGTTCTCCCCTGTGTTGAGGCTCAGGTCACCCTTGCCAGGTTCTCACGCCATTGTTTTTCTTACCTCAGGCTTATCACATATACCTTCTCTGCCAGTCTTTATTCTTCACATAACGCAGCCAACAAGAATTACCCTTGCTAGAGGTTCCTTGTGCAGCTTAATTTTTCAGCAGTGCTTCTGGGTTAACCAATCCAGGTCCAAGTGTGCCCCCTGCTGGACAATGCAAGGTGATCAGAGGTTAATGGTTAATCACCAGTCCCGGTGGAGATAGATGCTCAGAGCTCAAGTTTTGCCTTCCACAATTTTTTTTCTAGGTAAGGTCTTACTCTAGCCCAGGCTAACCTGGAATTCACTAAGAATTCTCAGGGTGGCTGCAAACTCACAGCGATCCTCCTGCCTCCACCTCCTGAGTGCTGGGACTAAAGGCGTGAGGCACCACGTTCAGCTTCACATTATTTAAAAATAAATAATAATGTAGAAAAAGAATACAACATAAAATAGTTGAAAATAGAATTCGTTGATTATATGAAACAAAAATAGTAAGCTAGGAGCATCTTGCATATATGAAAACTTTCTTAAAAGATACAAGCAATAAATCAGGTGGAGGGGCTCATACCTATAATCCCAGCCTACCAGCAAGAGGCTGTGGTAGGAAGATCACTATGAGTTTGAGAACAGCCTGGGCTACAGACTGAGTTCCAGGTCACCCTGGGCTAGAGTGAGGCTATTCCTTCAAAAATTATATATATAATTATTGCATATATATATACACACATGTAT
The DNA here is from genome assembly GCA_004024765.1 of Zapus hudsonius. Lineage (NCBI taxonomy): Eukaryota > Metazoa > Chordata > Mammalia > Rodentia > Dipodidae > Zapus > Zapus hudsonius. The sequence goes on from PVHP010015187.1 coordinate 32,864, forward strand.
GCAATAAGGCAACAACATACAAATGAAAGTAGAAAATAAAAGACAGCAATGAAGAAGACATTATGATGATGTAAAAAAATCAAATTAAGCCCTTTTCTGCCTGTGGATGCGGCCGAGCCTCTCCTTCCACCACGGCCATGCCCAAGTCCCCCAAGGAGCCCGAGCAGCTATGGAAGGTCCTCCTGGAAAGACTGAGCTTTGAGACCTCGGAGAGAGCCCAAGGAGCCATTCTGAGCCATGGGGAACCCTCACTGACTTCATGGTCATGGGAGATTCAAATACCAACCGCTTCAGGGGCTTTGGGTTTGTTACCTGCCCACTGTGGAGGAGATGGACACAGCCATGGATGCCAGGCCAATCAAGGTGGATGGAACAGTTGTGGAGCCCAAGAGGGCTGTGTCAAGAGAGGATTCTCAAAGACCTGGAGGCCACCTAACTGTGAAAAAGATCTTTTCTGGAGGCATTAAAGAAGACACTGAAGAGCACCACCTACGAGATTATTTTGAACAGTATGGAAAAATTGAAGTGATTGAAATCATGACTGACAGAGGCAGTGGAGAGAAGAGAGGCTTTGCTCCCCTGACCTTTGATGACCTTGACTCAGTGGATAAGATGGTCATTCAGAAATACCATACTGTGACATAAGGAAAGTCCCGTCAAAGCAACAGACGGCCAGTGCTTCGTCTAGCCAAAGAGGTTGAAGTGGCTCTGGAAACTTCTGTGGTGGCCATGGAGGTGGTTTTGGTGGCAATGACAATTCTAGTGGCGGAGGAAACTTCAGTGGTTGTGGTTGTTTTGGTGGTAGCCGTGGTGGTGGAGGATCTGGCCACAGTGGGGAGGGCTATAATGGATTTGGTAATGATGGAAGAAATTCTGGAGGTGGTGGAAGTTACAATGATTTTTGGCAATTACAATGATCAGTCTTCAAGTTTGGACTCACGAAAGGGGGACATTTTGGAGGCAGAAGCCTGACCCTTATGGTGGTGGAGGACAATACTTTGCCAAACCAAGGTGGCTATGGCGGTCCCAACAGCAGCAGTAACTCTGGCAGTGGCAGAAGATTTTAATTACTGCCAGGAAACAAAGCTTAGCAGGAGAGACCAGCCAGAGAAGTGACAGGGAAGCTACAGGTTACAGCAGATTTGTGAACTCAGCCAAGCACAGTGGTGGCAGGGCCTAGCTACCCCAGAGAATACGTGGTTTAGACAATGGGAAAACAACAAACAAACAAACAAAAAACATTGAGGACCGTATTTGTGACTAATTAGAGGTAGGAGGATCGCTGTGAGTTTGAGGCCAGCCTGAGACTAGAGAGTGAATTCCAGGTCAGCCTGGGCTAGAGCGAGACCTTACCTCGAAAAACCAAAAAACAAAACAAAATTTCTATTGTATTTGTGACAAATTGTATAACAAGTTATTTTAGTTTCTGTTCTATGGAAAGTATAAAGCATTTCATCAAAGGGTTTTAATGTAGAATTTTTTTCACCCATGAAGTTGATTGCTAAATGTAATAGTCTGCTCATGATGCTGAATAAATGTGTCTTTTTAAAAAAAAATCAAATGGAATTAGAGATATGACATTCTACACTTGGAAGCCAGATGGTGGTGAACACCTGTAATCTCAGTACCTACCAGCTGAGGGGGAGGACCCGGAATTCAAGTTCTGCCTGGGCCACACAGTGAGTTTGAGGCCAGCTTGGGCTACACAGATGAATGTTGTCTCAGCAAAAATTTAGTATTGGACACATATAAAACAAAACCCAGAGGATTAGAGATGTAGGTCAGTTGATAGGGTGCTCACCTAGCAATCAGTCCCCAGCACTACATAAAATCAAACATGGTGGGTTGGAGATGGCTCAGTGATTAAGTCACTGGCCTACAAAACTTACCACCTGAGTTCAGTTCCCAAGTACGCACATAAAGCCAGATGCACAAAGGGCGCATGCATCTGGAGTTCATTTGTAGTGGCTGGAGGCCGTGGCCTAGTCTCTGTCTGTCTCTCTCTGCTTGCAAATAAATAAATAATTAAACACACACACACACACACACACACACACACACACACACACAGAGGCTGGGTGTGGTGGTGCATGCCTTTAGTCCCAGCATTCAGGAGAGTTAAATCCCCTGAGTTCGAGGCCAGCCTGAAACTGACTCCATGGTGAATTCCAGGTCAGCCTGGGGTAGAGTGAGACCCTACCTCGAAAAACCAAAAAGCAAAAACAAGCAAACAAATGAAAAAACAGACATGGTGGCTCATACCTGTAATCCCAGCACTGCAGAGGTAGGCACAGATCAAGAGTTCAAGGTCTTCCTTGGCTACTTAGTAAATTCAAGGCCAGCCTGGGCTACATGACACCAAATCTCAAAACAAAACAAAACTGGTGGTCCAGGGCCCAGATTCTGTAGTCACATGGTATGTGGGGGAAATGACCAAAGTGTTGGCCATGATGAGTGGGACCAGGCTAGTTTTCAAAGAACCAAGTTATTTTGAGAATTCTTTGTTCAATTTCTTGCTTATACTTAGAAAGCTTAGGGTAAATTGATGGCTTTTTAGAAGCATATAGATTATAAAAATAATCTCAAGAAGAGATGCGACAGGGAGTGTAGCTTATTGGTAGAAGCATACTTAAGGCCCTGAATTCAATTCAGAGAGAGAGAGAGAGAGAGAGAGAGAGAGAGAGAGAGAGAGAGAGAGAGAGAGAGAGAGAGAGAATGAATAGGTTGGTAACTATAATATAAACTGTCAGAATACTATAAAATTATTTCAAATAAGTCTGCTTCACTATAAACTAAAGAGAAAAATTAAAATGTTGTGCAATTATTTGTCCAGAGCCAGCATCAACAATGCAACAGAAAAACTGAAATCTACAGAATGATCTTCACATGATTATCGATGGGAAAATGCCAACTAGAAATCAGGCAATAGAAAAAAATTTTTTTTTTAAACGTTTTTATTGTCTTAAAATTACATATGAAAAAATTTTTTAAAATACTAAAACCAATAGGAGGCTCACCATGAGTCTGAGGCCAGCCTGGGACTTAAATTCCAGATCAGCCTGAGCTACAGTGAGCCCCTACCTTGAAAAAAATAATTAAAAAAAACATTAAATACTATAAGCAATGGATATTCTCTAGAACACAGCCTCTTAAATTGTGGGTCATGACCCATATGAGGTCATGTAACTGAAAGTGAGAGTTGCCAAAAAAAGTGTCAACAATAAAATGTTTCTGAACGTACAATGACTAAAAATGAATTCAAAATCAAACCTGTAATAAATCCGAGGTGTTTCTGGCAGTGCCTACCCATGTTTTATCAGGTGCTGTCACAGTGGCCTTGGTTCTGAACACATCACACATCACACACACACACACACACACACACACACACACACACACACACACTTTGTGCTGCACCTAACACCCAACACCAACCAACGTTGCCTGAAAAGCACTTTGACTCAGACTTGAGACTATTGTAAGTGATGAGGCTCCGTGTTTTTACTGTGCCTACTAGCTATGGATTCATTATGAAAAGTAAAGATTTCTAACATTTTCCTACTGCTATTATTTAGCATGTAAATATCAAATAAGTATACCTTTGGGTTATATTGTGTCAGAATGCTTCATTTTAAAAATAGCTGTTTGAGTTTCATGAAAAATGAATGACTGAATTTTGCCTCATGATTAGGACTGAATTTCCAATTTCTAAAAAGGCCCTAACATCCTTCCACCGTTTTGTACTTATGCATTTATGTCATGCGAGGTTCTTAGGTAGTGGTGATTATAAAATTAATATAGCAGTCAACTGGGAAATGCATTAAGATGTACATTCAGCAGTATCAAATAGGTAGCCAATATTTATTTTTATGTAAAAATAAATAAGCATATTAATTTCATTAGTGTGCAAATTTGCTTTTTTAAAATATTTTTTTATTTATGAGAGAAAACACCAGGGCCTCTTGCTACAGCAAATGAACACCAGATAGATGCATGTCACTTTGTGCTTTTTTTTAAAAAAATTACTTATTAATTTGCTAGGAGAAATACAGAGGGACAAAGAGAGAGAGAGCCTCCAGCCACTGCAAATGAGCTCCCAATGCATGTGCTACTTTGCAAATCTGGCTTTATGTGTGTACTGGGGAATCAAACCCCAGTCATTAGACTTTGCAGGCAAGTGCCTTACCGTCTGAGCCATCTCTCCAGCCTGTCACTTTATAACCTTTTCTGCTTCTCTTTTCCCTCCCCTTCTTGATCTTTCCTTTCCTTCCCATCCTGTCTTCCTTTGCTCATCAATAGAGCCCTAAAACCACCAGGTATGCCAGAGAAGGGTATATATCTGTACAAAAAAAGTGGTAGACAATAAGCTGTCCTAAGAAAAATGAGGATGATTTTTCTGCAAAACTGTCAGTGGGACATACCTGAGCAGGGAGGGTGTTTGCATACTCAGCCATGAGGTCAGAGCCTGAGGGCAGTGAGGAGGGAGCTCCGTGGATTAAAGGAGGGAGCATTTTAGCCAGCTTTAAAATAAGGTCCCTGAAAGAAGCAGGGAGATCTGTAAAATAAGTAAATATATTCCTGATAATGGGAAAGCGATTTCTTCTTGTCAGAGAAGGGTTTTTAACACATACAGGAAGGAAGAAATCACACTAGGAAGGTCCACGTGGTTTTGGACTGGTCCTGGAGGTGAAGCAGGGACCATGTGAACTTCATTCATTAAAGCATGTGGATAAGAGACAACTGGAACTAGACAATGGCATCTGCTCCTATCATTATTATTAAAGAAGAGTGCCTTCAAATGTATGCTGATTGGATATAGGGCCTCAAATATGTAAGACAGGAGCTCTACCTCTGAGCCTCACCCCCAGCCCTCACTGTGGATTCTAGGCAGGAGCTCAACCTCTGATCCATGCCCCCAGCCCTCATGGTGGATTCTAGGCAGGAGCTCTACCTCTGAGCCACGCCCCCAGCCCTCACTGTGGATTC
>PVHP010015188.1:0-18161 GCA_004024765.1 Zapus hudsonius
TTCTTCTTCTTCCCCTCCTCCCCCTTCTCCTCATGCCCCTCCTCCTCCTTCTTTTGAAGCTGTGTAGCTCAAAGCTGTGTAGGTTGACCTTGACCTCTCACCTCCCAATTGTGGGGCTGACAGGTGTGGGCAGCCATGCCCTATATAAACGCATCTCTGTGAAGCTGGGAGCTCTTCTGGATACTAGTTTAGAAGTCACAAAAGAAACCCTCCCTCGGTGTTTTCCTTTAGTCCTACTTGATTTCTGCCCACCCCATGCCTACCTGTGTGTGGATATCTGAAGCAGCCATCCTTGTAGGCAGTCCAGTGTCACACCCTCGAGGACTATCCAGGTGGGGAAGGGTAGTGTTTTGGGCAGCAGGTTGACCTGCCTGCCATCAAGAGTGGACTTTGAAGAAAGGCCCCCATTTACCAACAAGGTCTTTCTCTTTCCTTTCAAGGACCATCACCTTGCCTTTGATGTGGCATTTTCCATGGTGGGTCCTGACACTTTTGACCCCCCCCCCACTCACTCTCCCACCAGTCCTTTGAGCACACTGAATGAAGGTCAGAGGGACCTTAGGGAGGGGCCCAGACCTCTGAGTTCTCCCAGGAAACAGGCTGGTGGGGTACAGAACATCACGGGGAAAATGACCTCTTTCTGGTCTAAAGTCACCAGGCGAGGACCCAGGCGTCACCAGGTGTCTCCTGAGACTCTTTGGGAGCTTAGGCAGGAGGGAGATAGTGAGAGAGACACTACTGGCATCTTCTTTTTCGCAACTCTGCGATCTTCCTTAAAACAACATTTTTTTTTTTCTTTCTGGAAGGAGTTAAAAATGAAATAAGCTTCTGAGGCGGCAGGCCGCCACTGAGGGACTAGGTCGGGTTCCCTCAGCACCCTGACTGCGGATGAGCCCGGAGACCAGACCGCGGCGGTGGTGGGGGGATGAAAGGGAGAGCGTCGAAACGCAAACGTGCGTGACCGTGGCACGCGGGACCAGGCTCAACTTTGGGTTCTACTCCGGGACCCTTCTTCTTGAGCATTAGTGCCCACTGGGTCCATCCTCTTACCCACATCTCGGACCTCGGAGCCTCTCGCAGATCCCCGAGGATGATGGTTAAGGGACAGAGAAGTCGGAGACGACCCCTCCCACTGTCTCACATACCCCTTCTCTACCGGGTTCCCTTTGTCTGTCCCCCTCTCCCTTCAGGTTCCCGGCGGGCACCGTCCCCGATCTCAGCCCCCCAGAGAGCCGGAGCGGACGAGCTGGGGCAGGGTCCCCTCCCCTTCTCTCTAGGAGAGGAGGTCCGCGGCGGGGGCACCCTGAGCCGAGGCCAATAGCCCCCTCCCCCAGCGTGTGCCATCTGCCGCCTGTCAGCCTCTCTCCGTGGGCCTCGATCCCAGGCGCCGGCGGGGGTGGGGGAGCGGCGGGTTCGGCCCCTCCTTCTTGGCGCCTTCCCAGGCGCTTTGCGGCCTCTGCCCTCGCCCTGGCCCTTGGCACCCCTTCTCGGTTTAAAGCTGGACATCCCTGGGCTGCGGGAGGCGTCCCTCTGGGAAGTCTTGGATGTTGAACACTGACGCACTCCGGGGAGGGTGGTGGCTGGGGGTAGCAACTCTAACCTGGAATAGACTGTCCAGGTCCCACTTTGGGGGTGTCTACGGCCTGGTCCCTAGCCCCTCGGGGAATCCTCATACTTTGTCTCCTGCTGTCAGAATATTTATCTTGGCGTCGCTTAGCACCGGTCACCCGGTGTCTCTACCTCGGAGATGGCCTAGGGCGCGCGAGCGCACTCCCCCTCCCGCCTCAGGCCTTTCTCTGCAGCCAGCGGCCCAGGCTCCCAAAGCCGCAGGGGTGCGGGGGTGGCATCTACCTCAGCAATCAGCCCCGGGTTGGCGAAAAAGGCCCCGCAGGACAGCGAAGCGAGCCGAGTGGGGCGCGGGCCGGCCAGGGAACGACGGGGTGCGGGCACCCTGCTTGGGGCGGGCGCCGCTGCTGGGCTGAGCCCGGCGCTGCTCTCGGCGGGCAGCGGGTTTTTCCGTGAAAGGTTGCCCTGGGTAACTTGTCTCCGAGGGGACGTAGCCCTCCCCTCTCCAAGTGGCAACTTATCGATCCGCGAGATTGATAACCCCCAGCGTCGCGCTGCGCACCCGCTCCGCTTTCCCCGCTCCTGGACCCGCCGGCCCAAGGTGACGCCACTTGCTGGGTGCGGGGGGGGGCAATGTCGGGGCCTTTAAACCCCCAAATCTGGTTGCCTGCAGATGGTAGGGGGAAGGGAAGGCCTCAAATAAACAGTTTTGGGGATGCGTCTGGGAAAGACTGCGCCCAAGTCTGTGGTGCAGGGCCTGTTTCTAGACTCCAGCCTCAACTGCCTCAAGAGATGTAAAGACGTCAGGCGCCCTCTGGTGGCTGGGGCAAAACTTTGTGGGAAGTAGGAGCTGATTTTTCTCTTGTTAACTGCAGAAAGAAGGGGTGCTATTACAGTGTTTGGAGAGGTAGGTGTGCCTTGGATAGCCTTAGCTAGGAAGTGCGCACCAGGCGCAAGAATCTCATAATTGTGGATATGGGTTAGCTTAGTGGCCTCATCTCTTGGGTTTGGGGTATAGGTGGTCTTGGAACACCGACAGACAGGTAAAACCCAACCGAGATGGAAAAGCCAGGTCCCAGGATAATTCTTGTGCGTGGGGCATAAGTTGCGGAGGCGGTGGCATGGCAGCTCACCTGTTTGCACCCTCCAATTCTCTTCGATTTTGCAGTTTGTAAAGCTAAAGGCATCCGGGCGAGCCTGTCAGCCCGCGGTGGGCCCGGTATCTGTTCCCTCCTCCCGCCCAGCCAGCACCCGAGTCGGGGCCCGGCGTGCCGGTGCGGTGCCCGCGCCCGCGCCGTGCCTGCCTGCCGCCGCCGCCGCCGCGGTCCGGGTTTTGCGGGCGGCCGGAGCTGTATTTCCAGCGCTGTCCATCGCTCGGTGCTGTTGGCCCTCTCTCCGTCTGATCCGAGCCGGAGCAGTGCGGGGCGCCCCACGGGATCAGAGCGCTCCCCCGCCGGGACTCCGCTCCTCACATCCTCCTGCTGGGACCCGGCTACATTTCCAGCCAAGCCTGGCTTTATTATGTGTCTCTGCAGTGCAGCCCCAGCAGCCGGATCGGGAGGAGGAGAGCCAGCGACCACAAAGAAGACAGGAGCGCGAGGGAGGCTGGCGGGCGGGCCGGCGCCGGCTGGAGCGCGGAGGAGCCGGGGCGCAGCCGCCGCCGCCGCTGCCCGGGAGGACGGGAGCCCGGCCGCCGCCGCCGCCTGCTCGTCCTCCTCCTCCGCCACCGCCACCGCAGCCTCCGCCTCCCCCCTCTCCGAGCTCCTGGTCCATGGAGGCAGCTAGCGGGGCCGGCGACTTGGCACCGGCCTGGGGAACCGCTGCGCGCCGCGCGCTGAGCACCGCAGCCCGAGGGCAGGCAGCCGCGGCCCGGCGCACGGGCTGAGCGATGCCCGGGGCACAGGCGCGCCCGCCTGCCGCCGCCTGAGCGCCCCTTCCTCCTCCAAGGAGGGGGGCCGGCACCGGACCGAGCCGAGAGCCAGAGAAGGGGGCGTGAGCCAGGGGCCCCAAGCCGCGGCTTCCAAGCCACGGCGGCCGTTTTGAGCCACCCTCCAAGTAGGCTGAGTTGAGGGACCCCCCCACCCATCATAATCTCCAAACCAGGCGTTTGGGTATTTTTGAGCCATTAATATTATTTTTGTGTGTGTGTGTGTGGGGCAGGGGATAATTTGAAGGCTTTTTTTTTTTTTTTTCCCGGGAGGTACTGAGCTCCTGCGCTCCGGACCGCCTCCGGTCTCCTCGCCCCCTGAGACCCTTCCGACTCCAGCCCCATTCCCCCTCCTCAGATGGGTTCATTGTGAGCTCCGCACCGGGCTGCGTGGCCGGACGCCTGCAAACTTTGCACAAAAATCCGGCAAGGGGCGGAGGAGAAGGAGGAGGAGGGTGAGGGTGGCGGTGGGGTGGGGGAGGGAGGGGGCCGCAGGGGCCGGGGGCCGGCGGGGGGTGGGGAGGAGGAGGGGGCGGCTTTTTTTTTTTTTTTTTTTTTTGCATAACTCGGCTCGGCCCAGTGGCCTCCGGACTCCCCGCGCCGCTGGGACCGCCGCCGGGACCCAGAGCCCCTGGCTGCCGCATTGCAACAGGCAGGGCCCCGGCGCGCCCCCCGGGCCTCCCCCCGCCCCCGAGCGGCCTCGGCCGGCCCGGGCCGTCTCCTCCAGGGAGACTGCCCCGGACTTGCGGTCCGCTCCCCAAGGCCGCCGACCCGGCTGCAAAAAACAAAGTTTCCGAGAGGCAGGAGGAGGAGAAGGGGGAGAAGGGCTGTCCGGAGCGGCGGGGGGCGGCGGGGGGAGCCGGCCGCGGAGGGCGACGGAGCGCCCGGAGCCCCGGACATGTCCAGGCGGAAGCAGGCGAAGCCGCGCTCGGTGAAAGGTGAGCGAGCGAGGCCCGGCGGAGGCGCGAGCGAGCGAGCGAGCGAGGAGGGAGGGAGCGAGGGAGGAGGGACCGGCGGGCGAGCGGGAGGGCGGGCGGCCGGGGACCGCGCGAGCGAGCGAGCGAGAGGAGGAGGCGGAGGCAGAGGGGGAGGCGGAGGCGGAGGCGGGGGCCGCGAGCGGGAGGCGCTGGCGGTGGCGGGGGCGCGTCGCCGACACCCTGCCCGGCGACCGGCTCCGGGGCTCGGCGCCGCCACTCGCGGGGGACCCGAGGCTGGTGGTGGTGGGGGCGCCGACCGGGGGCCCTCGCGGTTCCCCGCGCGCCGGCCCCAAGCCCGCGTGGCCAATCATGGGGTGCAGGCCGACTTGGCGGGGATTGCGAATCTCGGCGGCGGTGGAGGCAGGAAGGAAGAGGCGGCGAGGACCGTCGCCTGGGAGGCCGGCATCTCCGAGGCCACCCTCGCTGGGCCCCGGGCCTCGCTAAGCTTTCTCCAGGACGCTTCTCCAGTCCCCCCGGGACGCGGAGAGCGCGCCCCCGGCATAGCCTCTCCGACCGTAGCCGCCCGGCGCCCCCTCCCAGCCCGGGGCCCCCACACTTCCTGCCGGCTCCACCGAGGCCAGCCGGCCAGGGAGCCTCGCCAGGAGTTCATTGTCTGTGCCGCGCCGGCGGGACGCGGGTCCCCGGGGGAACGCAGCGGTTGCCGTGTGCGCCCCTCCGCGCAGGGCGCCCGGTATCCGACCCCGGGCTGCCGCGCTGCGGGCACCCAGACTGGCTTCCTGTACCGAGTCCCTTGGGTGCGCACGTTTGAGTGCAACTATAGATATCCATCTACACACGCACACGCACACGCACTCGCACACCTTGGCTTTCTATTTCCATGGAGGGCCCCCTGATCGAAGGGGCCCCCGGAGAGCTGAAGCTCGGGGGAGAGGCCCCGCGCGCGGGCTTCCAGTCCCTCTCCCCTGCCCTTTTCGCCTCCTGAGCCAGCTTCTGCCGGCCTGGTCTGTTGCTTTGTCCCCACTCCAGCCCCTCTGCCTGGCCCAACCGGGCGATGATAGAGTGACAGGATGAAGCAGCTATGTCTCTGGAGCACTAAGTCCCCAGGCTCTTGTCCTCTCCCAGCTCCCCTGATGACCTCTGGCCGCAGCCCAGTTCTGCTCTGAAAAGTTCATTTCCTGGAGGCCTGCCTGCCTGCGCGGGAAGGCGTTGGGGCCCGCTCCCTTCCTGCCAGCCTGGCTCCTGGTTGGAATGACTTCTGAACCGCGTGGGTTATGAGACACTTGCCCTCTCCCTCCTTCTAAAGCCCACGGAGAGTCTGGGGCACTTAGCTCCACAGAGATCCTTCCTGTCGTCTTAGGAGACCGACCCTGTCCAAACTCCCAGCGCTCTACCGGCTCTCTCTCTTTCAAGTTCCTTGACAGAAGTAGCTTTTGTCAAGGCCCCCCAGTCCCCTCTCCCAATTCCTAGCAGCCAGACCACCACAGATGGCGGGCAAGAATGCCGAACAGGACAGAGAAGAGAAGACCATGTCTGACTTTTTGCTGAGTAGAAGAGCTTCGGAGCTTGAAATAATATTTGATTTCTTTCTTCTTTTCTTGTCTCACTACTCCTTGAAGAGCACTTAAGGCAGCCGCCCAGAAGGAAAGTAGAATTGGAATAGCTGATTGGAAAAGCAGTTTTCTTTAACTGAGGTAGATGATTTTGAGCTAAACCTACGTGTAGGAGCACATTTATTTTAAAGATGCAAGGCTTGCCTTACCTATAACCCCATCTTCGTTATGTTTGAAGGCAAGCAGCAGAAAGCAGAGGTAGAACAGTTTGCAGCCAACAGATGGGTGGGTGTTTCTAAGTTGCCTGAACCGAATTCTAAAACCACTTTGTGGGTCTCAGAGAAGGAGTCAAGAACTGGGCTTTTAGCCTTTCATGAAATGAGCCTTGAAATGATTTTTAATGAGTGCCCATCTCTAAATGTGTTATGTGTAGATGTGTAGTAGACAGTTCAAACCATGTGATGAGGGAAGACAGCTAAGTGGGAGGCAGGCCAGTGAAGGCATTTTGAGAAGTGCTGGAAACAGCAGCTATGCAACTGCCCTTGGAGTCTGAGACCCCCCTGGTTTCTTACCAGGGTTTGGCCAGGGCTTTTCACTCCTTCCAGAGGCTCTCTCACCATTTCCCCTTTCATTCAGTTTATTGGGGTGAGTAGGGTAGAGAAGTGACCACTTATCAAGGGAGGAATTAAAAGAGAAGGTAATTTGAATAGATAAGAGTTCCAGTAGGTGAAGGATTTGCGGCTTTCAAGAACTGCCCTTCTCCGGAGTGTGTGCTCAATGGAGGACTGCTCCACACCGGGGGTTTGAACCAACACGGTCTTCACCTTTAAAGATGCTTGAAGGTGCTTCTTAAGGAACAGCGGTGCTTTTTACATTTGATTTTTATTTTGCTTTCACTGCTGTGTGTCAGGGCTGATGTAGAGGTATTATGGGCTTCCCCAGCCTGGTGCATTCTGTGAAAGTCGCTTGACCGTAATTTGTAATTGATCTTGGAAATATGAAAGGCCATAGCAGGAAGGAAAGACAGAAATGTAACAATTTTGAATGGACGCTCAGAAAGTGTGATTTGAAAGCATGGGTATTGCCGCTTTGAAAATCAAACAGGCCTGGGGGGAGGTCAGTTCCCACTCTGGACACAGCCTTCCTCTGGAGTGGGATCACTTGTCCCCTCCTGGATGTTTGTCCTTCTTTGGAAAGCCCAGCTCAACAGGGGTGATATCCAGCAAATGGGAAGGGGACCTGGGGCAGGAGGACAGGGAGTGAACAGCCTCAGTGGTTTTCAAAAGCCTTGTGGTTTTATTAAAAATAAAAAAATAAACCCAAGCCACCCAATGAACCCATAAATGTTAAAGTCACATTTTCTGACCGATTTTCCTTTTTTAAAAAATGTGTGCATCCTGGTGGTGTGGCAGTTGCAATGATTTCGTTCCCTTTGATAATTTTGGCCTCATTCCCCGAGCTCTTGTCATCTCTCTCACTGATGTTATTTCAGCCGATGATATCAGGTGGTTTGGTAACAATTACCAGCAGTTCTTTCTGTCACTCAACATTAAGGAGACCTGTCCCCCTTACTCTCACATCCACGAAAGCCTCTTCTTTCCTATGGAAAATGAATACATCTTTTTTACCCCAGTCTCAGCTTAAAACTTTTGAATAATTTGTATTACTGTCCATTTTCTCTATTCCAGTAACTGTCTATTAATTACAGTTCTTAATATTAATTAGCACTCAGGCTGTGTCTGTGCACCCCCACCCCAACCCCCAAAACTACCCCAAGTGATGTCTCTGTGCTCCCCATCCTCGCTTTGTCTTCTGTTACCAGACTGAAGCTCTTCAAAGTTCATCTTATAAATTTGGTGGTCTAGGGACTTGGGACCAGTGTAGTTTGCCATGGTGCGTGTTTCCATGGAAATAATTGAGATGCAATAAATAGAGGCATTCTGAGGTTACAGGTTTCTTGATTCAGCAGAGACCACATACAAGTGTAAATTGTCAAGATTTGTCTGGCTAAATGTACATGATCTTGCAGGAAGGGCAAAACAAATTCATTGTCGATTTCCTTGGATTGGGGTAGATGACATTTAATCCCAATATTTAACCCTCTTTTTCCAATTAAGTTACTGACTCTCAGCTATGGGAGGGTCTGTTTCATTCTAGAAAACATCTTTTATGTCTAGTAATTGCTGTTTAGATTCTTACACCTGTTTCCTTGCAAAAACTTAATAAGCAATAAAATAAGATAACTATGTGCCTCTGGCAGGAAAATCCTGCTAACTGTTTAACCATGAGGTGCCTAGTGTGCATTCATAATGAAAGGTGCAAAATGCCCATGATTTCACAGTCATAAAGTAATTCTGTAGAACCAGTCAGCCCTGGCAATGTTGTGGCATGTTAACAAGGGTGGGGCAGGGGGCACAGGAGAAGAAAACTGCAACACTGTATCTTTGAGTACAGCCTTCCTAGTTGGAGCTGAAAAGGCTGAGGATCTGGTTCAGTCTAATAGAAAGTTGCAATAATTGCTATATCGGTAGCCAACACTTAAGCTGGTGGCTGTGGAATTCTTCCCCTGATGTTGGATTTAATAGTCTGGCAATTAGATGCATTGATTTCTCTTAACTGTTCATTTGGATGTGTAAACGAAAGGAGCCCACCTCTGAGGCTGCCCTGTGCATTTGCTGCCTGGCTCTGAGGAAGGTTGCTTTGGATGGTGGCTGGTCAGTGGAGTGTCCAGGCAACATTAGGATGAGTTCTTCTGAAATTTCTGTCCATCTCTCAGGGAAATGAAGGGCACCTGTTGTTCACATACTATTTGGGAAGAAACAATGGTATCTGAAAAGTAAGAACACCTTCTTGGGCTATAGGTGCTTCTAGAATAACAGGGATTGGATTCAGGTGTATACTACTTTTGGCACATGGTCTATTTGGAGCCAGAGGGGTCAGTCTTAACCTACTTGGGCCCTTCCAGCCCAGAGAACCTCCCCACCCCCATCTGCACATCTGACTTGGAGAGATACCTGCCAGTGGATCTATGAAGCCCTGGATTAGGTGTGCACCCTTTAGAGTTCAAAGCCATCTTCTTGTACCAGTGGCTGGATGGCTTTGTTAATTTGGGAAGGGTGTAGATCATAAGTTATTTTGAACATTGGTTCCACTCACTTCTGCTCCTGGAACTGCAGTTTTCTGTGTCACTGACAGTTGTGCATCTAAAACTGTCTTGAAGTCACGGAGCTGAGAGTGGCCAGGTGGTTGGGTGGGTTTAGTTTATCTTTGTTGGACCCTGACCAAAGCATGTGTTGCCCATGGTACAAAGAGTATCACCTTCATGTCTTGAAATTGCCTGACATGGCTATCAGGGCTCCTTCAAACCTTTGACTCCAGAATACTTTTATTTTATTCATTTTCAAGGAGAGAGAGAGAGAGAGAGAGAGAGAGAGAAAGAGAGAGAGAGAGAGAGAGAGAGCGAGAGAGAGAGAGAGAGAGAGAACACCAGGGCCACCACCTTGTGGGTCTGGCTTATGTTGGTCCTGGGGAATTGAACCCGGGGCCTTAGGCACTGGAGGCAAGTGCCTTAACCGCTGAGCCATCTCTCCAGCCCATCTCCAGCATACTTCTAATAGTACCTTGGAGACTTGATGGGCGTTCCATTGCTGTGGGTAGCCGAGAAAACCATCATATGGGCTGGCTGGCAAATTTGACAATTGCTGCACATGCCTGTTGGCTTGCAAAGGCATTCTGTGCATAGATAGAGTCCCCAGAGTAGCTTTGCACCCCAAAAGGACTAACGGAGCCAGGCTTGGTTACATCCCACGTGAAGTTTTCAGCACAGCACCCTCAGCCTGCTGTGGATGCAAGACAGGGTGGAAGTTAGTGGGGGAAACTTCCGGATTCTTGCCTTACCTGCCAGGATCAGTGGCAGCCAACAATTGGGGTTGTACACTCAGTAAATAAAAATACTTTACTGCTTTCAAGGAGCACCAATTAGCTGATTGCTCCTCGCGGCTCTATTTAAGAAGAATGCTGTTTTACCTACCTTCTTGTACAAAGGTTTGATTTTTTAATGTCTTGTGAAAAGGATTCTCTTTGTCTTGATTGATGTCAGGAATAAAAGCATGATGGTAATATCCCTCTGAAAGCTATTGTATTGTCAGCCCTGGCTGACAGCGGGAGGGCCTCCCAGCGTTATAGATTAGAGCTGTGAAAACACTGACATTTTCTTTGTTACGATGCTGTTGTTCTACTTGCAAAGTCAATTACACAATGTCGAGCTCAGTTACTGAGTTGACTTTGGAAGTCGCAATGTCTTTCATTCTTTTCTTAAAGATACAATTTTCCTTTGTGGTTGTTGTTTTGTTTTCCTTTCTAACCTGCCTCCCTCCATCTGGTTACCCCTCCCCTCCCTTGTGTCCCCCTACCAACCTCAACCCCAGAGTCTGAACCTGTTAGCTAGGCAAACACTCTGCTTTCATTTGTGACCAGTCACATTCAGACGGCCGCATCATGATCTTGGAATTCTTCTGCACATTCACATTTCGGTGGCTTCTTATTGATGCAGCTACTATAGCAGCCAAGATACATTAAGAAGACCATCAAATGAGATTAGTGTTGATAATCTCTTATCAAGTGAGTTGATCTCTGGATTGGGGGGGGTCACTGAATTTGGCAGATTCAGAGTTTTCCTCATTTTTTTCTTTTTGTTTTGAGACAGCAGCTGAGCTTGGTTCCTAGGTTGATAGGACTCTAGTGAACATTGTTTTGTTTTGTTTTGAGGGGGGCAGGATCTTGTTATGTAGGCTGAGCTGAAACTCATAATCCTCCTTCAGTTCCCCCTGTCCCCAATGCAGGGATTTCAGGCGGGCTGCCTGGGAAGCTCTATTTTGTTTTGTTGCAGATTTTTTGTAAAATTTCAGAGGCTTGGGGGGGGGTAATGAATTTGGGCCTTGGGATCCTGAGTGACACTGTGTCAGGGTGGAGATCTCTTGGGAGAGTCATGCATTCTTCCTTTCTGCCATTACAGGGCATATGGAGTCCTGAAGCAATCTCAAGAAGTGCTCCCCCCCAAAAAAAAATAAATAAAAAAGCCGGGCGTGGTGGCACACACCTTTAATCCCAGCACTTGTGAAGCAGAGGTAGGAGGATCACCATGAGTTCAAGGCCACCCTGAGACTACACAGTGAATTCCAGGTCAGCCTGGGCTACAGTGAGACCTTACCTCGAAAAACCAAAAAAAAAAAAAAAAAAAAAAAAGAAGTGCTCCTACTATGTGTTTCCTGATCACACATGACAAGGCCAAAGTGGAAAATGACTCCTGTGATGTTTTCTGTTTCCCTCAGCACCGCCACAGCCCTTAGTGTCCTAAGAAATTCACTAGAGAGGCAGGCGCCTGACATGATCGTGGTCACTTGCAGGACCATCACCTCACTGCTGTCTGATAGCACTGGTGAGTGAGGAGCCATTGCCACCTTGGACTCCAGATGTCCAGGACCCATCAGGGAAGTCTGTCCGAGGACACTAATTGTGGGCCCCCAAAGTTATTATTATGAGCCACCAGACAAGAGCCTGTATTCACCAGCAATTTGTCAGGACTAATTTTGTTTTTCTCCAATAATTGAAAATTAATGTCTTGAAGTGAAAGCAGATGTTCATGGCATCTTCTGAATTGGGATATAAAATGGGGCTCTGTGGATGTGCTCGCTAATTTAACTGCCATTCTCCTCTCCTAGATAATGGGGGTGCTGGGGCTGAATCACCTAAGGGCCAAGGACTGGGAGATGAAAGAGAAAGCATGTGCGGCACTCCTAGGGGCTTCCTTTTGGAGGGAGAAAACATAAGTGAATGTCTTTGCTTGGGCTATGAAACTTGGAGAGTTCATTGTTGTGGCGGTTCATGCACACAATATGTGTTTACTAAGGTAATTTGAGGTGTTCTGTGTGGTGGGGAAAGAGTGGCTTTTTGTAGATATGTGATCCCATGATGGAGTCCCTCATCATCACATGCAGTAAAGCCTGTGAATATAGCAGATTCTGGACCCAGACCCCAGAAAGTCTTAGCTGCCTGGTCTGAGAAGGACTCAGAACTCTTCGCTATTCCCCCTCCTCCCCACACCTGGCACCTCTAAAAATTGCAGTAAAATACTCATCAATAAAATTTACCATGGTGCTAGAGAGATGGCTCAGAGGTTAAGGCACTTGACTGCAAAACCCAATAACCTGGGTTCAATTCTCCATTGCCCATGTAAGCCAGATGCACAGAGTGTATCTGAGTATCTGAGTTCCTTTGCAGTGGCTTAGAGGCTTTGGCATACCCATTCTTGCTTTCTGTTTCTCCATCTCTCTTCTCTGTCTGCATACAAATAAATAAATTAATTAATTAAGAAATTTACCATGAGGCTGGAGAGATGGCTTAGCGGTTAAGGCACTTGCCTCCATTGCCTAAGGCCCTAGGTTCAATTCCCCAGGTCCTACATAAGCCAGACCCACAAGGTGGTGGCCCTGGTGCACTCTCTCTCTCTCTCTCTCTCTCTCTCTCTCTCTGCTTGAAAATGAATAAATAAAATATTTTTTAAAAAAAGAAATTTACCATGGAAGGCTGGAGAGATGGCTTGGGGGTTAAGCATGTACCTGCAATACCTAAAGACTTTAGGTTTGATTCCCCAGTACCCACATAAAGCCAGATGCACAGTGGCACTTGTATCTGGAGTTTGTAGTGGCTAGAGGTCCTGGTGCACCCATTCGCTCTCTCTGTTTCCTCTTTCTCCTTGCAAATAAATAAAATATTTTAAAAATTTACCATGGAAATCATTTTTAAGTAACAGGTACATGCACAGTGCTATTTTGCGGTCACTAAGAACTTTTTATTTCTAGCTAGCCAGTGGTGTTAGTTGGGAATCTTATAGCCCAGCAGGCTCAGAGCAGGTAGTTAGGTGGCTTGTTCAATGAAGTGACTTCCTGTTCTAAAGTGAGAGTGGAGCTGGATTGGTCTGAGCTAGTATGGAGGGGGATAGTGAGCAGCCCCTCAGGGTTGGTGGCACTAGAGTCATGGAGACTTATGTTATGGCACAGGGGGGGTATTGAGTGCTCTAGTGGCCATTCTCAGGCTTAAGACATTTGGCTTGTTCTCAGGGACACCATCTCCCTTCCCTTCCTGTCCCCTTCCTGCCTTCCCTTTCTTTCCTTCTTTCCCTCTTTCCTTCCTTCCTTCCTTTCATTCTTTCCTTCCTTCCTCCTTCCTTCCTTTCTTCCTTCTTTCTTCCTTCTTCTTCCTCTTCCTCTTCCTCCTCCTCCTCCTTCACAAGGTCTCATGTAGCCCAGATTGGCTTTGAACTCGCTATGTAACCAAGGATGATCTTGAATTTCTGGTCTTCCTGTCTTCAGGGATCACAGGCATGTGCCAACACAAGTTTATGTGGTGCTGGGGATTGAATTCAGGGCTTTGTGCATGGTAGCGTGAGCACATCCCCAGCTTCAGGGACACTATGTTTTGGAGGCAAATTCTCATTGGGCGTGGCTGGCTCAGTGGCCTTAAGAGGCCAGACTTACCTGCCTGCCAAGACCCTGAATGCCTTGTCACCCAACCTGCCCACTTCCAGGCTGATTTGACTGCTAGGAGAAAGAAGGAACAGCTGCTTTGCTGCCTTGAATTTCAGTACTTGAAAGTCCCTTGTTTGGACCTATAGGTGTGGGAGTGCAGGTCATTTACGTTAATGTCTTCATTAGGGGTACTACCAACTTTTCTCTCCTCCTGCTTTTTCTGTAATTGAAATTTGCCCTTTACTATCTGGGCTTGAATTATTTTATGCAGCATTGTCATCCCCTGTCCTGCTGTGAGGTTTATCTCTTCTGTTGATCCTAATTAAATAAAACATACTGTTCCCCTAATTCCTGTTGCACAAAAGTTTACCTGCCTGATGGCAGAGTGATGGCCAGCTGGGTTTGATGAGGATACAGGGTGAGTGGACAAGGCAGTGGTGTGGTAGTGACTGTCACAGCCAACCTAGGAGATCAGGCAGATGCACCCCTTTGGCTTGGGTGCTACCTGCAGACTTTGCAGTCACTGGAATATTTTTGGTTTCTGAGCAAGAGATGTGACTTTGTCCCTAGCCTCCAGGGGCTGAAAGATGGAACTTGGGGAGGGGAGAGGCAATCACCAGCTCTAGGGGTACCCCAGGGAGAGGTTACAGGAGGAGACCATGATCCCAGAGGAAAGAGATGGAAAGAGGGGCGGGCTCGTGTGGAGGCTGCAGCGCATTTTGGGTCTCTGGGGACTTGTGAGCAGTGTACAGGTTCTGAGTACCCAGGACAAACCCCTGCAGATGAGATGCCCTGTGTCCTCCTTCAGGGAGGGCATGGCCAGCCAAAGGTCCTGCACATATTAACTTTCAGTCTTCCTTGATTTTTGGACCCCTCAGAATCCTGAAAATCACTGAAGAGGAACTTTGCAGGTGTTCAAGCTTCTTCATGTGTGTGGTGTTCTTAGTCTCAAGTCTTAGGCTTACATATTTCTGCTCTCTGGGAAGCTCATTTCCTGTGGCACACCTGAGCATTTTTAGCCTGAATTTCATTCATTAAGCTGCAGTCTGTCTCCTTTAGCTTAGGTGTGGTGGTCCTGATTCTGTCTTCCAGGGCCACAGAGAATAACTCAGTCCTCCAGAGCAGCTCTAGTGACCTGGGAGAGCCCGTTTTGCCTTATTTGGTGTAGAGGTCTTATCGCATGGGCTATGGTCAGCCTGGTAGGCATCCATGATGCCATGCTTATTTATAGATGATTTCAACCTGAAAACTGATGTCTATTTAATGAATGTGTAAATCTGTCAATTGTTGAGGGAATAAATATGAATGGGTGACAGTGAATGAGTAAAACAGAAGATGAGTGGGTAATGTGTAAATGAATTCATCAATGGATGAGTGAGCAAGGGAGGGGACCGACTGCTGGACTGCTGGAGAATACACTGTCTTAAGACTTGAGCAAGATTCTGGTCCCCTGGTATCCTTGTAGGAAGACAGTCTTGCCCCCTCCCTTCTGCTCCAGCCTCTGCTCCCTCGACGGAGGGCTGGGAGCCTCCTGCCTTCCGAGCAGCTGGTGTCCATTTTCCTTTCATCCCGATTATTCTGTAACTACCATCTATTGTTCTAGGCACTTGAGAAATGCTAAGTCTTCTACTAATTTTTTAATATTTTATTTATTCATTTTCAAGCATATATATATATATATATATATATATATATATATATATAGAGAGAGAGAGAGAGAGAGAGAGAGAGAGAGGGAGAGAGAGAGAGAGTGAACACCAGGGCCACCACCTTGTGGGTCTGGCTTATGTGGGTCCTGGGGAATTGAACTCAGGGCCTTAGGCACTGGAGGCAAGTGCCTTAACCGCTGAGCCATCTCTCCAGCCCATCTTCTACTAATTTTAATTAAACAGTGTTTGGCTGAATTAACTCCCCATGTGGTCTCTTGGCTGTACCCTACCATGGGTCAAGTTCAACACCTTGTCTTCAGGGAGGGTTTGCCCTAGGAGTAATGGGTGGGGTCAGGACAAGGAGGCTGAGGGAGAAAATGGGCAGTGTTGGCAGGGAAGCCAGCTAATCACCCTGAAGGTCAAGATGGCTTTGTCTTCTCAGGCAGAAGGAGATTTTGGGAACATGCTCCGAGATCTTGGTCCGGGCAATTTCTTCTCTGGGCCTCAGTTTTCCCACTGGTGGAATGGGATGGAACTGCTTAGATGCTGATGATGATCTTCAGGATGATATTTGCTGTGCAGGAGAATGGAATCCAGGGCCACATTGCACAGGCCAGGTGAGTGCTCTCCACAGGGGAGCTAAATCCCTAGCACTTGTTTTTTGAGACAGAGGCTTCCTATATGTAGTGCAGGCTGGCCTGTAACTTGAGATCTTCCTGTTCCAGCCTCTTGAGTGCTAGAATTACAGGTGTGTACCACTACGTGCAACCTAGGTATAGGCTCTTAGTTCATAAGAGCATAATAAAGGGAAGACAAGAAATTGTGGCTTCAAAAAGACAAATTAGAAAGATATTGTTGTTGGGTCTTTTCAAGTTCCTTAAAAATTATTTGTGTGCATGGTGGTGGGGTTGTTGAACCAGGGTCTCCTGCTGCTGCAAAGGTACGTGGAATGCAGGCACCACTTCTTGCATTCAGTATTACTTGGATGAGGGAATTGAACCTAGGCTGGCAGGCTCTGTAAGCAAGTACCTCCAACAGCTGAGCCATCTCCCCAGTGAGAGAGAGAGAGAGAGAGAGAGAGAGAGAGAGAGAGAGGGAGAGAGAGAGAGAGAGAGAGAGAGAGAGAGAGAGAGAGAGAGAGAGAAGGAAGAGGAGGGGGCTTCTTGCCATTGCACATGAGCTCTAGATGCATAGGCCACTTTGTGCATCTGGCTTTACTGGGGAATCAAACCCGGGCCATCAGGCTTTATACAGAGTGCCTTTAACTTCTGAACCATCTCTCCAGCCCTTATGTTATTCCCCCTCCCCACTGCAGGTAGGATCTTATTCTAGTCCAAGCTGATCTAGAATTTACTATGTAGTCTCAAGATGGCCTTGAACTCAAGGTGATCCACCTACTTCTGCCTCCTGAGTGCTGGGATTAAAGGTGTGCATTACCGTGCAATGCTTTTTCAAGATACTGTTTTGAGCAATGGGTTCAACAGTGATGAGTCCAAAGAGGCTACTCTAGGGCATCCTGCAGCAGGCAGCTGGTTCTCCCTTACTCTTCAGCCCTTTTAAAGGTTGGGGTAGGCAGACAAGAGAAGAGAGCATAAGGACTTGATAGTGATGTCGGTGTCCTGGGGTGCCTGAGAGTCCTGGAGTTGGTGGGAATGCTTGATTTGGCCATATTTACATCTGTGGCCCCAGAGGCTCCTTGAAG
This sequence comes from Zapus hudsonius, assembly GCA_004024765.1. Taxonomy (NCBI): domain Eukaryota; kingdom Metazoa; phylum Chordata; class Mammalia; order Rodentia; family Dipodidae; genus Zapus; species Zapus hudsonius. The sequence continues at coordinate 16,859 of PVHP010015188.1, forward strand.
CATCCTTGAAGCAGGTTCGATGGGTTCCTGTGTAATCAAGGGATCATGAGGGTGGAGAATGATCAGGCCACACACATGCCCATCCAGAGCCATCAGCCCTGATTCCTGGAGAGGGTGTGTGGAAGATCTGTGCCAGTCTTCCCATTCATTCCTCCACATGATTCTTGAAGGTCTCTGGTTCACTTCTGTCCTGCAAATGTGTAAACTGAGGCACTGCCTTGTTAAAGGTCATGCAGCTGAAAGCAGAACTAGCTTCGGAAAGGTGTTTATTACTTTGTTTATAACTACTGTGGGGATCCTGGAAAGTCAGCAAAGAAATTCCTGCCTTCTCTGGGACCATAGAAGTCCCTGGCTCTGTAGTAGTAGAGCCCTGGGAGTCAGCTTCACTTCATTTTTCGGTAGAATCCTGCCCTTTGGGCTGGCTATGTCACACCTTAAAAGAACAACAAAAAATATTTCCACATCTTGAAATAACTGAATCCCACTACTTTCCTCGTGACACAAAAGCTATTGACCTGAATTATCTTTCTACCAGACCTTTTTAGGGTACCTTTATGCAAGACATATGTACACACACCCATACATGTACAAGTCTGAACATAGGCTCATCTACTACCTGACTCTACCACCTATCATTTGTTATTTTACTTAACAGTGGGTTTCTAGTTTGGGATGCATAATTAGTATTATCTTAGGCACTTAAAGAAATAACAATTAGGCCAGGCATGGTGGCACACTCCTTTAATCCCAGCACTCTGGAGGCAGAGGTAGGAGGATTGCAGGGAGTTCAAGGCCACCCTGAGACAACATAGTGAATTCCAGGTCAGCCTGGACTAGAGCGAGACCCTACCTTGAAACCCCCCCCCCAAAAAAAAAATAATGAAATAACAATTAGGTCTGGAGAGATGGCTCAGCAGTTAAGACATTTGTCTGCAAAATCTAATGACCCAGTTTCAATTTCCCAGTACCCATGTAAAGTCAGATGCCCAAAGTGGTTCATGCATCTGGAGTTCCTTTGCAGTGGCTAAAGGCCTTGGCACACCCATTCTCTCTCTTTATGTATGTTTCTCTTTTCTCTCTGTCTTTCTGTCTCTCCTTGCAAGTAAATAAATAAAAAGGAATAACATTTTGAAGTCCAGAATCTTTGGGGCTAGGGCCCCTGGTCAGCTTTTCTTTGGAAGCTGCCTGGGAAATTTGAATGTGCAGCCAGGGTTAGGGACGATTTAATGGGAGTTAGCACCACGTGAGCATTGCAGAGCTCTACAGTAACAGCCAGGAGGCACCAGAACTTACTGAAGTTCTC
>PVHP010015188.1:18261-37988 GCA_004024765.1 Zapus hudsonius
GGTCTGGCTTTACCTGGTTACTGGGGAATCTAACCCCAGCTGTTAGGCTTTAAAAGCAAGCACCTTTAACAGCAGAGCCATCGTTCCAGTACCCCATTTTTTTTCAAGGTAGGGTCTCACTCTTGCCCAGGCTAACCTGGAACTCTGTAGTCCCAGGCTGGCCTTGAATTCACCGTGATCCTCCTACCTCTGCCTCCTGAGTGCTGGGATTTAAAGGTGTGTGCCACCACACCCAGGTAGCACCCCCCCCCCCCATTTTAAAGAAATATTTATTTGGGAGGTGGGAGAGTAAAAGTGCACTCTTGTAACTACAAATGAACTCCAGACATGCACCACTTTGTGTGTCTGGCATTACGTGGGTCAAACCCTAAGCAAGTGCCTTTGACCACTGAACCATCTCACCAGACCAATCCTGTAAACACTCAGTGGCACTTCCTTCTGTCTTCAAGAGTCACCCGACCATTTATAAAGTTGTGGTCATGAGGGTGGGAAGCTGTTTTCTATGGCCATATGCATTTGGGAAACACTGGATTAAGCAGAGTTAAACGTTTCTTAACTCTTTAGAGCTTTCCTGAGCCTTTAGAATGCTAGTGTGGAAGTCTTTCAGAGAGATTAATGACTTGTGGTATCCACTAGATCACTTGTCATGGGATCTGCTTTCATCTCAGACAGATGGGTTTCAAGGCTCTTAGGGTTCATTGTGTGTGCATGTGCACACACTTGCCATGGTGAATGTGTGAAGGTCAGCTCTGGTTTGGTTCTCACTTTCTACCTTGTTTGAGGCAGGGTCTTTCTTGTTCATCATAGCATATACCAGACTAGCTGGACATAGGCTTTGGAATTCTACATAGATGCACTGGGATTTACAGATGTTATTCATTTGGTGTGCTGGAGGTTCTGGAGCTCTGAACTCTGGTCTGGTTATGCTGGCCTGGCAGGTACATTGAGCCATTTTCCCAGTCCCTAGGGTGTGTATTTTTGCTGGCTGTTCATTTGTTCATTCATGCACCCCATAGTTTCTGAACACCCACTCTGCCGCACTGCTTCCGGCGGGGGGTAGTCAGAAGTCCACTGTAGTTGTAGGAGAGGATTCTATAAGTATACCAGTCAATATCATCTCTGTTAAGAAGTAACTGGTGGGCTGGAGAGATGGCTCAGTGGATAAGGCACTTGCTTCCAGTGCCTAAGGCCCTGGGTTCAATTCCCCAGTACCCACATATGCCAGACCCACAAGGTGGTGGCCCTGGTGTGCGCTCTCTCTCTCTCTCTCTCTCTCTCTCTGTATTTCTCTGCTTGAAAAATGAATAAATAAAATATTTAAAAAAAAAAAGAAGTAACTGGTAAAAAGGCTGCCTGGATAGGACCATCCTGGAGGTGACCTACGTGTTCAGATGACAGGGGATTAATGAGGTGAGGAGGGCCTAAAGCAGTTAATGCTTCCACAGAGTTGGGGGGAAGAGTATAGGAGGTTGGGGGGATCCCTGAGCCTCCTCCCCACACACTATAAGCATCTGCACTGGCTCAGTCTTTTTTTGGTCTCTTTGGTCTAGCCCAGGCCCAAGAGAGAGGCCATTCTAGGTAGTGGGTCAGCTCAACCTGTGGCTATAGCCAGCAATAGCTCGGAATTCTGGAGCCCATTCTTGCCCTAGGAACTTAAGTGGCATATCTCCAATTCCTGCCCAGAGACACACAGGTCTATCCTAGCATCCTCCCCACCATGGGAGACCTCAGGGCATGACCCCTTCCTACGAGCACCACCCAGCAAAGTGCCTCCCTTGTCTGGTCACTGCTGTCCCCAGTGCCTGGCACTGGACTCACTTCTCACAGCATCTGACAGATGGGGAAATGAGGCCAGGAGGCTCCCCAGCCTGTTCCCTCAGAGGCCCGACCCAGAATCCAGCCCTTTCCAAGCCAGGCTGTGACCCGAGGAGGCTGGTGGTGTTGGGGGGAAGCGTCTTGGGTGGAGGACAGTGGATACGTGGAGGAAATTAGCCTTGGGCCTTTGCAGCCTGTCTGCAGTTGCCTCTTAAGATCTGGGTCCTGGGAGACGACCGCAGGGATGGAAGGATGGAAGGAGGAGGATGTAGAGTGGGAGGGGGAAGAGAAGAGGTCACGGATGGAGTGGAGCTGGTTAGGAGGTGGGGCGATGGAGGGGGCAGGTGAAGCGGGGGAGGGTGTGGAGGGGGATCCCAGGCTTTTCCAGCCGGGGCAACCCCTAGAGCGCCGTGGGAACTCGGCCCCTGTGGGCATCCCTCTGTCTGCCTGCTCCCTGAGGACCCCTTTGAGGCACAGTCCTGGGAATGCGCCGGCCATGGCTGGGGCTGGGCACAAAGCGGCCTCGGCGGGGTGGCTGGTGGGAAGGGACAGGTCGAGCTGCTCGCTCGCCCGGGTGGGGCCCCCTGCCCCGCGGAGCCCCGCGGCCCCAGGACTTGCGAGGCCAGGCCTGGCATGAGGGCGGGTAGATGGGTGGGTGGGCGGGCTTCGGCCCGCTGGCCAGATGTGCCTGCGCCCTGGGGAGCCCTAGGGCCTCGGAGCACGAGTTGGCTCCCAGCTTTGGGGGAGGGGGACTAAAGAAGGCCAGGGCAGCAACATGGGGCACACACACTAATACGATTAGTGTTCTCTCCGTCCATGCTTCCCGGTTGGAGTTTCTATCACTTAATTCAAAGTAACCTGTGGGCAGACAAAACAAAACAAGCAAACAAGTTGCTCAAGTGCCACTCAACTAAGGCGAGACCGGATTTGAAGGTAGACGCTGAAGCCAGGCATAAGTGCACCGGTGGGCTAAGCATTGCGGCTGGTTTGAGTGCCCTCACTTTTTGGGACAGGGAGGCATGTATCCCAGGCTGGCTTCTAACTCAATATATAGCTGAGGATAACCTTGAATCTTGATATTCTACCTCCTGAGTGCTGAGATAACGCAGTGGACCACAACCCCCCCCCTCCCCAGTTTATACAGTTGCTGGGAAGGGAACCCAAGGCTTCATGTTTGCTAGGCACGCACTCTACACATCCCCCGCCCAGGTAGAAGATCTGCAAGACAGGGCTGGAGAGATGGCTCAGCAGATAAGGCACTTGGCTCCAGTGCCTGAGGCCCCCAGTTCAATCCCTCAGGACCCACATAAGCCAGACCCACAAGGTGGTGGCCCAGGTGTGCGCTCTCTCTCTCTCTCTCTCTCTCTCTCTCTCTCTCCTTTCTCTCTCTCTCTGCTTGAAAATGAATAAATAAAATATTTTTAAAAAAAGATCTGCAAGACAGATCCTGGCTCATTTAATGGTTGGCCATTGCTGAGGTGTGCTGGCCTCAAGCCTTCAGGGAGCTGACCATGGACTTGGGAGTGGGATAGTTAGACAGTCATGCACGTAGTCCTGCCACATGGGTAATTCTTATTGAGTGCTTTCTCTGCTTATCTGACTTAGGGTCCCTTGGGAGGACATTTTAGAGAGGTCACTGGACAGCTGACATGGGAAGTTGAGAGGGAATCAGAGGAAGGTGGACAGTTCCCTATGGCTCTAACCCTGGTGCTGCCTCCCCCTGCCCAGGACCCAACTGGGCCTGTTGGGAAGGAGGGAGAAGAAAAGGCTTCAGTCCCTGTCCTTCATTAGGGGAGTGTATGCTTGGAGAGAAGGGGAAGGAGAAGACAAATCGCTCTGGCTTTTTCTAGGCCACAAAGGATAGAAGAGATTTTTCCGGCATGGGGTGGTATTTTGGGGTGGCCTGCTGGTATGTGCACACAGGATAGGGGACAGAGCACTGTTCATCTGGGGAATTTCCAGGGCAGGCTGTGCCTGGGAATTTGAAATAGCCCCTCCTCTCTTTTAGAGATGCCAGGGATCAAACATAGGGATTCATAAATGTTAGGCAAGTGCTCTACCACTGAGTTATGCTCTCTACAGTTTATTTACATATGCAGTTGATTGTTTTAAATTTTGAGTTGACAATTTTAATACATGTATATAATATATTTTCATCATAATCCTTGCCCATTCCCTTCACTTGTCCTCCTTCCCTGTCTCCCTTCTACTGAGCCCCTTCTTCTACTCCCTTTTATTTTATTTTTTTTCTACTCCCTTTTTTGATGCCCTTTTTTCCCTCTGTGCATGCGCTCATGTATGCGCACGTATGTTTAGGGCCCACTGAGGTTAATTGGGGTTGCCCGTGTGAACATGGGTAGTGATTATTCACCCGAGCACACGAAACCAGCCAGTGGTTATACCACCACAGAAAATGACTTCTGCTCTCCCAACAGCCATTAACTGCCAATTACTCCTCAGGGAGGGATGGGGGTCTCATACCCTTCTTCATCAACCACGCTAGAAAACTGATGAGCCCAATGTTGTGCGGGTTTTGTGCAGGTAATGACAGCTGCTGCGGGGTATGAATGAATGTCCAGAAGACATTGTTTCACATCACTCATCCCCATTCTCTGGCTCTTACATTTGTCTGTCCACTTCTGCAGAGTTCCCTGAGCCAGAGGGGGTTGAGGTAGATGTCTTAGTTAGTGCTGAGCACTCCATCAATACTTATTCTCAGCACTTTGATAACGTCTGAGTGTCCTTAGTTGTCACTGCCAACTGTGAAAAGAAGCTTCCCTCACTAAAGGTGAGAGCAGCACCAATCTATGGACATAAACATAAATACTTTGAAGGCAATTTTTATTTTATTATTGTGTTTATGTATTTTTGAACACACATGTGAAGAAGGTAAGAGAACAGCCTTGGGTGTCAGCCTTCTCTTTCATCTTCTGATTTTTGTTCTTTGGAAGAGGTAGAGGGTCCCAGGTTAACCTGGAACATACTCTGTAGCCCAGGCTGACCTTGAACTCACAGCAATCCTCCTACTTCAGTCTCCGGAGTACTGGGATTATAGGCATGAACCACCAACCCCTATATCCCTGGTCCTTTCACCTTCTTTTGAGACCTTTTGCCACTGGGAAGACCAGCCTAGCTGTCCTTTGAGCTGCTGGATTCTCCTAATTCTGCCTCCCATTGCTGTAGGTATGTTGGGATTATGGATATTGTCACTTTTGGATCTGCTTTACCTGGGTGCTGGGGATTGGACTCTGGTTGACAGGCTTGTGGGGCAAGCATCTTTAACCACTGAACCATCTCCCTAGCCCTGAATGACAATTATATTAATCTTTATTTTTGGAAGTGTTTCACTAAATTGCACAGACTGGCCTTGAATTTGAGATTCTCCTGCCTTAGCCTTCTGAGTAGGTGGGATTAATGGTGTGAGCCACCATGCTTGGTTCTTAAGGGACCCTTAAGGTTTTTACCTTTGGGTACCATATGGTTCCAGAGGTTTCGCTGGTACCTCCAAGTACCCAGGGAGCAGATGGGGGCAGTCCCTCCTTTGCCAATTGAGTAAGGGTGTCTAAAGTAGCCTTTCCCAGCCCACCCAGTTCAGGTCTATCAGAACTGGGTGCCACTGTGAGTCAGGCTATTATTTCCAAGGCCACCATATCCCATGGACAGGACCTTAGCAGGACCCAGGATGCCCTGCATAGTTAGGGTTGGAGGTGGAAAGGAGATGCTAACACTCGACCATTGTTCCTTGACCCTACTTGTTTGATGGAGCTGCTCCCCCCCCATCAGCCTGAATCCAAAGCCAGCTGCCCCCATGAGTTCTCTGTGTCCACAGTTTGGTCTGTTTTAGGTGTTTAAAGGACTTTATTCTGAATTCCTGTTTTCTCCACTGGCTATGAATATCTTTCCTTCAAGTTTTCTGGGGAGAAAAGCTGAGGCATTTTTGGGTTTGCCTTGTCTGAGCTCCTTCCCATTGAATGTCCTGGGTGAGGCTGAGCAGAGCTCAGTCTGGGAGGTTTGGTCCAGGTGCAAGGGCCAGTAGGAGAGATGGGATGCTTATCAATATTTATTGAGGCCTACTGTGTGCCAGTTGCATGCGGAATGCTTCTCAAGAGATTTCTCCTGGATCCCACAACAGCCCCTAGAGGTTGACAACAGTTGCAGGTGAGGCAACTTTGAGGAGCAGCTCTGAATCAACCCAAGGTCATAGTGGCCTGAAGGACATTCTGGAGTCCCTCTTAGGCTGCCTTCTACACACCTAGTCCTATCCCAGCCTCTCCTCAGGAGCTGGTGGCCAGCTGGGAGACAGACTTGTAAACAGTTTGCAGTTCTGAACTCTAAGGCTGGTGACACTGTGTTTCCCCTGAAGACCCAGCTGGTGGCCAGCTCCACCCCTCCTCTGCTCCATGCTGCCTCTACTCCTGAGGCTCCTACAGGAGAAAAGACGCTGGGACGAGTTAGAGGAGGGAGGCGAGCTCCCTCTCCACTCCACACATTTGAGGGGTTTGGTGGACAGGGCTGTGACTGTTTCCTGTTTGTTTCTCTCCTGAGAACCTGGCACTACCCAAGGCCAGCTCCTCTGCTCTGCTAGGTGGGAGTTACTGTGTTTAGAGAATCAGGGTCGGGAGGAGTCTATTCCTATCCAGTAGCTCCTCCTGTTCCCCTCCATCCCCCCCAATCAGGAATCTTGGATGTGATTGTCTGGGGTGGGTGGCTTTGCAGGGTCCTGTGTCTCCTTCCAAACTGCTCCTTGGGCCCATGGCTGTCTGTAAGCCTACGTCACCTTCTCCGCCAACACTCTATCCCCCAACTAGGCTGTTTTTCTCTGCCCTCCTAGGCACCCTCTCCTTCCAAGGTATTAGACCCTCTGCATTCTTTGCCCTCCACTCCCTCCCTCACTGGCTTCCTGGAACCTAGGGACCCTGGAGGTTTCTGGCCCATATCATGTTGCCTGGGTGGATGTTTCCTTTTATTTTATAGGGTGTGGGGGGGTACTGTGCTGGGTGGGGGAGCTGCCAGAGAAGCTGATGACTGGATTGTCTCTCTGGATCAAACATTGCTTTCCCCCCTCCCCAGCCCTTTCTCTGGATGGAGACTAGGACCTGGCTGCCCCTCCGGCTGGAGAACAGCACTGGGTGGCATTTCCTGCCTCCCGCCTTTTCATTTTGCACCAGACTCCTTGTCTTCTTGGGGTACTGTGGCCCACTCTAACCCTTCTCTCTGGTCAGGCTCCGGCTTGACTTGGCCTGGCAGACACAGTCTTGGTGAGCTTGGTCCAGGGATGGCTCCCTACCCTCAGAGCCCACCTCCCTGGTTCCAGCTGGGAGCATCTCAGGGCTGCTCTTCATGGAGGGGATGGGGAAAGGGAACCCCCAAGGCCTAGGGGTAGTATTAAGGGAAGAACTTAGGGAGGAGCCAGAATGCAGGGCCTCCTGGAGTTCATTCTGAGGCGATTCTGACAACCCTTAAGTCCTCCTGTAGCCTCTCTGCCACTCTTTCCTGGCCCCCAAAGGCCTACTGCACACATGGTTTTGCTTTTCCAGGCATCTTCCTCTGGTCCCCTCCCCCTGGGTGCCTTCCCGAGCTCCTCGGGCCCCTCCCCCCAGCCCTCCTGGGCCCCCTCCTTCCTCCTTGACCCACTTTAGTCCCCTGTTGCTGGGGGAGGGGAGTTTGCAGCAGGCGGCTCTGATCCTGGCTGCCTCCCCCAGCATCCCTTGGGGCGGGCTCTGGATGGAGCCAGCAGGCTGAGCCAGCCTGGCCCCAGGGACTGGCACACGGCGTGCTCCGTGTGGCAGCTTCCCTGCCCCCTCCGTGGACAGACAGTTCTGGACAGCTGCCCCTGCCCGGGCCCCTGGGAGGCCCTGCCAGGACCCGGCTCTAGTTTCCCCCAGCCTCAGGGAGCAGTGGCTGTGCAGATTCCTCCCACCACTGCCTTCTTGCTGAGCACTCACTCCCCAGGAGGAGACAAGGGGCAGGGGTAGTACCAGCCCAACCTCCACCCATCCTTCCCTCCATCTGGAGAGGTTGGAACTGGGCTCAGATCTTGTGTGTGCTGTTCACCTGTGTGACCCTGGGAAATCCACAAACCCTCTCTTGGCCTCTTTACAATCATGGACTTAGACCCCATAGCCAACCTTGCCTGGCCAATATGTCCAATGGATTGTGTGACCCTTGGTGCACTTAGTCCTGTCACCACACTGCAGGCAGGCTTTCCTACTCCCTGCTTTAAAGATGAGGCAACTGAGGCACAGAAAGGGAAGGTTCTTGCTTTGGGTTCACTCAAAAGTTTATACACCTGCAAGCCTGAGGACTTGACTTACCACCTCCACTCCAAGTCCATCCTGATACCTGGACTTTTGATTCCTAAGAGGCGATGACATAGCTTTCTAAGGACTCGAGACTTTCATAGACTCTATTGTCTTATTCAGGTGATGGTTGAGTCATAAGCCTGCCTCCTGTCCTATGAAAGGCTGTGGGCAATCCAAACCCCAAGCTCCCATATGACCTATCTGGAAATCCTCATCTGGAGGCCTTGTCCTGGGGTTCAGTGGCCTGACTGACCCTAGGCTGGTGGCCCCCTTGGGTGAGTAGAACCAGGGGATACAACACAGCAAGAGTGTCCTGTGTCCTCTTTCCCATGAGCCTCCTGCACATTCTCACCAGCCCACCCAAATATAAGTGTGAAAATTGGGAGGGAGGCCCTTAGGGGCTGTTGAAATTTGGGCAGCCCTCCTCCCCCATCTGTTTCTTCCTGGAGCCTTGACATGCTCCTTCCTCTGGGACTCTTTTCATTTCTCCATCATTGTCTTTCTGAATCGAGGAAGGGTGGGAGGTGGGAAGGGGCTCTGGGAGCAAAGTCAGGCCATCTTTTCTTATTTGCCTAATTTCCTCACTCAAATGTGTCTTGTGATTAAACATTTTCTTAGTGTGCTTGGTCAGGGCCAGACTGGGTTTCTTTTCATAAACATTGGCAAGTGAGTTTAACAGCCCTGTTTGTATTAGCTGGAGGTTTCATTTGCATAGTGATTGTTCTTATGAAACAGAATAATCACTTGCAGTTTATGAAACTGTATAAATACCCTAGTCTGGAGCTGGGACGCATGCGCAGGCCTTTCTTCCCACACGTAAATCCATCCTGTTTGGGGAGGAAGTTCAGACTCCAGGAAGAGCCAAGTGCTCAGGGCTTCTCTTCGTGGAGCCCTGTGGTGTTTCCCTGGCTGGAATCCTGGGCTGTGGGTGTTGCCAGTAGGCAGAGAGAGCTCATGATGGCAGATGAACTTGGTCTAGTAGATGGGTGCACCAATGCAGGTGAGCTAGGAGGAAGGTGTACACACCTGAGCTTCTTTCTTCATATGGCTCTTCCTTTCGGCTTATTATTGTTATTATATCTATAGCCTAAGCTAGACTTGAACATGCAGTCTTTCAGCTTCTGAGTGCTGGTATGACAGACTTGTACCACTGCACCGCATCCTTCCTACCTTTAGGCGAAGGCTGAAGACTGGAGACCTGAGACTGAATGTTGCTAACAGATAGGTTATTGACTTGTTTTCAAGGAGAAGGAAGAGGAAGAGGATGGAGAGGGGGAGGGGAAGAAGGAGGAGGAAATGGGTACGCCAGGGCCTCTTGCCTCTGCAGACAAACTCCGGACATACGCACCACTTTGCATCTTGTTTTATGTGAGCACTGGCGAATATAACTCAGGCTGTCAGACATTGCAAGGTAGTGTCTTTAACCACAAAGCTATCTCTTCAGCCCCTTTAAAAGAATTCTGAGGTAGGGGCTGGAGTTACAGATGTGTATCATTCATCCATGATCTGTCCATCCTGCTTACAGATACTTTAAAAAAAAAAAACCTCCTTTTTTTTTGTGTGTAGGATGTGGTGTGTGTGTGTGATATGAATGCATGCCTGTGCCATTGAGCATGCTTCAAGCATACCCTGTGGAGGTCAGAGGAGGTTGTTGGGTGTTCTCTATTGCTCCTCCCCCCCTTATTTCCTTGGGATGGAACCTGGAGCTCTCTGTTTTCTGGTTAGGGTTGGCTGATCAGGGAGCCACTATAATCCTCTCTGACCCACCCTCAGCACTGGGGTTACAAGCATGTATGACTCCCTATGAGTGTGTGTGTGTGTGTGTGTGTGTGTGTGTGTGTGTGTGTGTAAGGAATAGAACTCAAGACCTCATGCTTGTATAGCCAAGTGCTCTCACCTTCTGCGCTATCGTTTCAGCCCCTCACAGATGTGTTTTGATTGGCTTGCACTGTCTTTCAAAGAAAGAACCCAGCATCGGAAAAGCTGGAAACGTCCCAGGCAAATTCAGATTCTGGCTTCCTTCCCTAGCACACAGTGGTTGGACTTGGGACTGTGAGACCCGTGCTCCTGCCTGGCAAGAGAGCGTGGGCACGCCCCTTTGCCCACCACAGTCTCCTGTCCACGCTATACATTTTTTTCCCTGTAGGGTCTCTGCAGGACTTGAGGTTCTATCTACTAGTGCCCTGAAGGCTTGAAGCTCAAGATTCTTGGGTATCCCCAGGGCTGCCCTGTTCTGACATTAGCTCCTGCCTCTGGTGGCTGAACCCTTACTCTTTCTCCCAGCTCAGACCCCTCTGGCTCTGCCTTAGGGGACATGTACTCAAGGTCCTGCTGACGTCTGAATTGCTGCATGAAGGAAGGGAAATCTGGACAGAGTCACTTTGAGAAGTTACATCTTTGTTCCCAGTGGCTTCTCTTTGCTAGAAAATGTTCCAGACTTTTCCTTATGGCTCCCTTTAGAACCTACTGTCCCAGAAGATGGGTGTTTCATGACCTCAGTTTGTGGTTTAGACTTGACTAACTTAGCTCTGACCTGGCTGGGTCAGCTGCCTTAGCCTAGATGATGTTGTGGTTGATTCTATAAAAATTTAAGGGATGGCTTAACCAGGGTAGTGACTGGGGAAATGGCACCCTGCCTCCACCCTAGATGGGTTGGCTTAAGGCCTTGGCTCCTGGGCTGCTTTCATGGAGCCTTTACTTTAACTGAGGGAAGCCGTGAGGCGAACTTGGTGCCTCTTCCTGCTTTGTGCCTCTTCACTGTGTAGAGCACTGTCTCCTGGCTGGGAGCCTGTGGTGTCCCCTCATGGCTCAGGGCCCATTGTATGGTGCCCTCCTGTTATTTCCCCAACAGCTCTAAGTGGTCTTCTCCTCCATTTATGCATGAGGTCACTGAGGCATGTTTGGCTAAAGTCATGCCCCTCAGAGTGAGTGGAGGTGCTGGGATTTGAACCCAGGCCTCCTAACTCTAAAGCCTGCTCTCCCAACTTGATTCTATGTGTACAATTTCTTCAGCTATAAAATGGGGAAGGCATCCCACCTGCTAGGGGTGTTAAATATAAATGAGCAGAGGAAGGTTTAATTGTGACCTCTCCCCTCTCCTATTGGGGCAGGAACACAGGAGTCTGTTCCTTTGTTAGGGAACAGCTGTTAAACCAAGGTCTTCTCTCTGTGGCCCTCCTTCCACACCCCTGCCTCAATGACCTGCACTGTGACTGGTCAGCCTCTCTGGATAAGATTTCCTGCTCCAGCCTAAGGACTCCAAGCTACAGAGAACCTTACACAGGCTCTTTTGGAAAGAGGTCAACAAGCTGTGGAAGGAACCGGCTGGCTGACAGGGAGGTGTTGGGCAGCAAGACATGGAATCAGGTTCCGAGCAGTCCAGATATAAGGGAATGTCATATGTCATGGGGTGAAATGTCTGGAGGGAGTGTGCCTGCTGAGTATTTAGTTAAGTGGCTTAGTTTTACCCATGTGGACCTATGTTTCTGTTTTCATATTTTGTTCTGCTCAACACATTGACTTTTGCCCTCAAATTTATCTCCCTGTTTTAGAGGAAGAATACCTCTTCTCAATGATCCCACAGTCCCTCCTTTGTCTCATTGACTCCTCAGAGTCAATTCCTTGGAGTCAGTGGCCCCTGAGGGTAGCCCAACACAATCTGTGTTATGTCAGGCTGTCCCAAGCTCTGCTCAGCCCAGCAGACAGGGACTGTCCTTGTGGGTAGGAAAGGGTTCCCATCTCCAGGTCTCTCCGGTGGCTGGCTGGGGGCAAATTGGAGCCTTTTTGTGTGCATGTAGCACCACCACAGTGGTCCAGTGCCCACTCAGGGCCCTTTTGGGAACACGTTGACCTCAGTGTGAGCCTAATGAGGGAAGGGCTGGGTGGAGAGACTGTGGGCTCCCCATGTCCCCCAAGATGGAGCTGTTGGAGTTGGCTGAGGCTTCCTCCACCCACTGGTCCTTCAGGGGTCTTGCTTATGTTGCCTTTTCTTTTTCAGTGGGAAGTGTCAGTGTGAGTAATTATATATATTTTCACAAACTTGAACTATGGTTCATTTAAACCTCTATAAACATGTCTGTGTAATTCTAATTAACTGCTCGCATAAAGCCATCAGAAAGTTACACGGGGAAACACTCATTTGCCAGACTGGTGCCTAAAAAGCCAAGGAAAATATTATGGTCTTCCAACAAATGGACTATTCATGTAGACGGTTACCAAGATCAACAGAGATACTTGAGGGCATGTAAGATTTGGCAGGGTGGGTGGCTTCATTGAGCGATACATGCTCTTCAAGAAAATGCCCGGACTCAGAATGTGAGGTCAGGGTGCTGAGATGGGCCTTTTCCTGCCAATGTCTGTGGGCCAGGGCAGCTCTGGCTTATATCTGAGCCTGGGAAAGGAAGTAGCCATGGGCTAGTGTGAGCAATATAAGTGGTGATCAGTTCACACAGCTGACTAGAGGGTGGAAAGGGCTGTTTGGCCCCTTCCCTCCCTCCCTCCTTTTCTCCCTCCCTTTCTCCCTTCCTTCCTCCTTTCTTTTTCTTTTTTTTTAAAATATTTTATTCATTTTTCAAGCGAGAGAGAGAGAGAGAGAGAGAGAGAGAGAGAGAGAGAGCGAGCGAGCGCACCAGGGCCACCACCTTGTGGGTCTGGCTTATGTGGGTCCTGGGGAATTGAACTGGGGGCCTTAGGCACTGGAGGCAAGTGCCTTAACTGCTGAGCCATCTCTCCAACCCCCTCCCTCCTTTCTCCTTCCCTCCATCCTTCCTTTTCCTTCCTGTCTTCCTCCCTGTCTCCTCTCTTCCTTTTCACAGGAAAACAAAACAAAACAAAAAAGACTTTAAAATGTTGCCACAGAGCTGGCCATGGTAGCATTCACCTGTGGTCTCAGCTTCTAGGGATGCTGAGGTGGGAGGACAGCTTGAGCTCATGAGTTCTAGACCAGCCTAGACAACATAGTGAGACCCCGTCTTTAAAACATGCTGCTGTATTTCCTGTATTTGTATTGCTGATGGGTGCATGCACAAAAATATGAAGGAGAAAAGAAAAACTCCCTCCCTGGAAAAGACCAGCAGCATTACCTTTCTGATGGGTTTCTTCATGTGTCTTCACCCTCCTGTTCTTCCCACCATCTTTTAAAGATTTTGGTATAACAAGGTGTGACAGCACACACTTGAAATTCTGGCATTGCAAGGATGGAAAGTTCAAAGCCATCCTGGGATACAGCAAGACCTTGACTCAAAAAAATAAAATAAAATAAAATAAAACATCTCCCCCAAGGAAGTGAGGGTTGGGGAGGGCAAGAATTCCTTCACATCTGATAGATTATTAGGGGCCACGTTGGCATTGGGATTCCTAACATTGAAATCCTGCTGCTAGGTAGGAGGGAAGGTTGAGATGCCATGTGCTATCCAGCCTCACTTGTTTCCTTCTCCCAAGCATGTTTCGTATGGTCTCTCCTGCTGCAGTGTTTCGCTGGGTCATTTTGGGAGTTTGCCTCTGTGACGTGCTGTCAGCAAAGCCATTTTGGAAAGGTCCCTCTGGGTCCTCTGGGTTGCACTAGAGAGGGATACAATGATGGCCAGGGGGGTGAACCTAGTGTCTGGCGTTGGCAGTCTTTTTAGTAAGCAAGAGATTCTTATCATTAGCAAGTTCCTATGAAGCCCATTGGCCCTTAGGAAAGGGCCACCTGGAACCACCTGTGTCTTCTTATAGGGCTGGTGGGATTAGATCTGGAAGTGAAGGTGTGCTTCATTCATTCCCTCCCTCACTCATTCATACCGAGGTGTGAGTTTCCAGCAAGGAGAGTCCCCCGGTCTCCAGTTTCCGGAGGCGCCGTGTACAGTCTAGATTCCAATTAGCTTAATTGCTTCATATTAGACTTCTTAGAAATGACTTTTTTTTTTCCTGCTGATGGCTGAGGTTCCAGGAATGCCTCCCTCTGCTGTCTCTCTCCCTGATTCTTCCCACGCGTGTCTCTTTCAACTTTATTTCTCTGGTTCTAGCCTATGTCTCAGTTCCGTTGGCTTGGGTGCTGTTCAATCCATTTACCTCTGAGTGGCCAAAGTGGGTAAACACTATATGATTTGTGTAAATCTTAACATGGTATATTATGTAAAAAATAATACTCATATTTTGAAGTAGAGAATTCTTTTTTAGGGTGTGTGTTTCAGCAAAGGAACTAGACACAAAATCCACCCTGAGTTCTGACCCTATTTCTCTTCCTTTCTCCATCAACACCAGATTTTTTAAAAAAGAACTTTTCAACAACCCAAGGAAACAGTTACATCCTGATTGACACACAGGATGTTAGAGCGGCATTCTTGCTGTTAAGTGATCAGAATTTCAGCCAAGGGAATATAATGAAATCCACATAAAAATTTATTTACCTAATGAAAATCCTAGAGTAATGCATAAGTGGTTCTCTGATAATAAAATGCAAATCTAAAACTATAACCAGGAGGACAATAATCTTCATTAAACGTATTGTCTAGAGGAAGCCCATGACATCCACTTAACAATGATTTGATTTGTTTAGTAATTTCCACGTACTATTTAAACTTTATTTCAAGCCCTAAGAACCCGCCCAGGAATTTCTTTCCCATCATCAAGGAGGCATCTGTGTTTGGGGCTGGCCCATCCATGATCCCAGAGCCTCCACTACTGGCACCCTGGAATCAAATCCTCCAGGCCACTTGGTGTCTGGCAGGGAAGTAGGGTCCCGGAAGAGAAAACAAATAGTCAGATTTCCGTTTTGGGGAAGACCCAGCAAAGCTCTGTAAGGACCTGTGATGGGAGGCCTGGAAAGGTTCCAAAGGGGAAATGCCTTGCCCAGGTTTATCCCTGAGCCTCCCAGGCCCCAGTCCAGTGCTCCTTAGCCTGTGTCCCTCCATGCCTAAAGCACTGTGCAGGATCTCTGGCCTCCCCTTTGGCCTTTAGCCACAGGCCTTTGCAGACAATGGTGTGCCTGGAAGTTGGAAAAAAGGTTGGAATTATTTTGAAAACAGGTGGAAAATACTGTGTTCTAAACCTGGCTCTGTCACCTGTCAGTTATTGGTCTGAGGCCTAGATGAACAAAATTAGCCTTTATTTATTTATTTATGCTTTTTTTTTTTTTTGAGGTAGGCCAGGCTGACCTGGAATTCAATATGCATTCTCAGGGTGGCCTCGAACTCACAGTAATCCTCCTACCTCTACCTCTCAAGTGCTGGGATTAAAGGTGTGTGCCACCACACCCAGCTAAAAATAGCCTTTTTATTTTTTAGTACTGGGGACTGAACTTCGATCCTCATGCATGCCAACTAAGTATTGTACCACTAACCTAAATCCCCAGCTCCCCATCCCCTTCTTTTGCTTTTTGTTTTGAAACAATCTCAGTAAGTTGCTCAGGCTGGCCTCAAACTTGGAATCAATCTTCTTGTCTCAGCCTCCAGGCCTGAAGAACTTTTTAGAATTTTAATCTTTCAATAGTCACAAGATGTTCAATAAATGGTAGATTAAAGCTGCTGGATATATGCGTGCGCCTGTGCATGTGTGCATGCGTATTTGCACAATGGATATGTATGAAGTTCTCCAAACTGGAGTAGCTTGAAGCTAACACCCCCTCCCACCTTCTCCCTGTTCCCTTTACTCTTTCTTCTTTTTTAACCTAACCAGTTACAACCTCCCCTCCCAGCGCCACAGAGCATTTTGAAAAGTAGGTTAAAATGAAAAGAAGATGCCAGGTCACCTGTAATCTCAACTAGGAATCCCTTCCCTGAAAGACTCCACCAGGCTGTGCTAAGACACAGACCTTGTTTCAGGACCTGCCACGAGCACCATAGCTGTGCCTCAGTTTTCTTGCCTGTAACTCAGCGTGAACCCCCATCTTCTCGCACCCTGTTGCAGATTAAACAAGATACCATGTGTGAAGTACTTAGCATGGCGTCTGGCCCTTGGTCAGCGCTTGATGAACCGGAGCGGCTTTGTTGCTGCTGGAGAACAGGTATGCAGAACAGAGGCCCAGGAAATGGAGAAGGGAGGCTGGTATCCGCTAGGGATGCCAGTGCCAGCAGGCTGGCCAGCCACCATGCTTGTGTTTCTGCCCAAAGGCTGGCTCAGGTTACTCATGGCCTGTTAGCAGCTCTGCTCAGAGTTTGCAGCCTCTTAAGTTCAAGGTCGATTCCAGGGTTTCTGTCCCCTACACACCATCTCTGCCTTGCCCAGAGTCATTAGTCACAAGGGTGGCCTGATGAGAGAGTGAGGATGACTCAGGGCCCCCTGGGCCACACCCAGAGCAAGGCCTTGCTGGTGGAGGGTCCGCAGAGCTAGCCATTTAAGCATGTAAAAAGCATGCCAGTCCTGGTTTCAGCTGATGAGTCATTTGACCAGCATAAGCCTTGTTGTTCAAGTCTGTCTCCATCTCCTTGTGAGATTCCGCAGGTTGTCAGCCTGCTGTCAGCAGTCCTGCAACTTCTACCTAGGGAAATTTCATGGAGGAGGATACCTCTTCCTTTTTACAAGAAGAGATATGGATGCTTGAGAAGAGGGAAAGCATACAAGCTTTGGGCCAAGGGGCTGGGGATAGGTGAAGCAGAGAGTAAGAACGTTCTGGAAGAGCTCAATTCGCAACCAGAACAACTGGACCTCACCTGCTGAGGACCTTGCAAGGAGATGTACATTGAGCAGAAACTGTTCTGGCCCCAGCTAACTCATCTTCAAAATTTCCTGCAGTATATCTCAGTGGTAGAGTACTCACCTGGCATATGAGCAGAGTTGGATATCCAGGAAAATAAGATTCTTATGGGAGTGACATACACACACAAATGAGCTGACCTTTCACACTCTTGTTGGAATATTCAGTGAGCCAGTCATGGATTGCTGGAGTGGTCCTTCTTACTGTTTACTGGCTTTTGCTGCTCCCCCCCTCCCCACAGTAGGGCAAGACTTGTGGAAGTGATTGAACCATCTCTAGGGGGCAGACAAACCCAATGGGGCCTGGACTGCATCCTGCAGAGGCCTTGTGTGGGTGTGTGCAGCGAACCCCATGACCTCTGAGCACAGTTCCTGAACAGTGCTGGGTAGAGGGGAGGGGGTTAGGATGAATACCCTGAGGCCTATAATGTTTGTGTATGTGCCTTCTTCACTGGGGCTATGAAAGGCCTGAGTGACAGACAGCCAGTTTTGGCCCTCACACCCGGAGCCAGGCCAGAGGGAGGGAGGGCGATCTGCAAGGCTAGAGGAGGGGGCTCTCAGCCAGGGACAAAGGCGGAGACAGAGAAACAAAGGAAGAGAGCAATCCCCTCCTGTTCCAACCTGTGGTTTAAAGAAAATGTGCTTGTTATCCCACAGGGCCTTCAAGTGCAACTCCCAGTTCATCTGATAAAAAACCAGGACCTATGCAAGCCACACCTCAAGTCCAGGTGTGCCTACCATCACAGGCACCCTTCTGGACTGGAAGCTTCCCCACCCATGCATGGAGTCGGTTGGACTCAGAGGCCGTCATCTGCTGCCAAATTTGGGAGCAAACATTTTTCTTTCTGGATTTAAATAATTGCATTGCATCCCCGGCTCTGGTTCTCTTCTGAAGCCAGCCTCAAATGACATTTGGCAGGCTAACCATGGTCTCCGCCCTGTGGGGTTTTCTCAGAGTATTTTCCTCAATGTCTGGGCAGCTAGCTTTTAAACCCGTTCATTTTTTTTTGTTCATGTCTCATATTTTATTAAATTTAAATTTTATTCCATTTCAGGCTATAAAATTTCCAAAAGTGGCTTTGAAAGTGAGCAGGTTTTGGCATGCTGGAAATAGGTTACCTCCAATGCAAATACAAGGAGCCTAGCTTCCGAGGAGAATGAGGCTCCACGGGTTAGGAAAGTGTGTGGAGTGCTTAGAGACCCATAGCAGAGACATGGTCAGAGACCAATTTAAAAGCACATATATTTTAAATGAAACATTTTGTGGACATATGGAACCAATAACTCTGCCAAAAGCTCAGTTCTAGGGATCAAGTCTTAAGAGCTAAACTTCAATTTTACTACCCAAGGTGATTTTCAGCAGACAAATGAAAACTCCTTTTTGCATTCTGGTCTAAGGGGAATCTTAATACATTTTTAAATTATTTGGCATTTTGAATTAATTTTCTTAGAATGAAACGATATTCTTAAATTGGGATCTTGTAGGGAAAAGACAGCCAGGTAATTAGTGAGCTGATCTCCTTTCTTGACACAGGGACATAAAGGGGGGGGGATGAACTCCAACCAAGGTGCACAAAAAAAAATCTATTTTAGAGCAAAAATTTCAAAGTAAGCAACACCATCTGTTCTTTAATTATTTCTCCTCTAAAAAAAAAGTCGCTAAATTTATTTAGGTTACTTAGTTGGAAAGAAATGTCTTGAAGAAACTCAGAACTGAAGGTACTAACAGTAATGTCAGTTTGTTTGTCGGATATCCAAGAACTCAAAATAGTTAAAACATTTTAGAATCGACTTTCTTGTCCAACACAGCTTCCTTCCAGGCCAGTAGGACATGGTTACAGGGCTTGGATGATAGACTCTGTTGCTCATATCTGGGGTAGGGGTAATATGATTGAGCTAAGAGGTCATGGCAGGTCACTTAGAGGAGGTTCTCTCATTCTCTCTCCTCTCTCTCTCTCTCTCTCTCTCTCTCTCTCTCTCTCTCTCTCTCTCTCTCTCTGTGTGTGTGTGTGTGTGTGGTCATATCCCAGAGTGTAGTACACTGGGATTCTTTGACCTGCCTAGAATTCTATTCATCCATTGCTTTATTCATCCATCAGTCCATCCATCCATCCACCCATCCATCCCTCTGTCACTCTCTTCATCCACCAGTTCATCCATCTATCTGTTCATCTGTCTGTCTGTCCACCGGTCACTCCATTCATCCATCAATCCATCAGTATATCCCAACTGCTCCTCCCTTCTCCTTCCTCCATCCTTCCCTTCTTTCCCTTTCATTCCTTCCCTTCATTTATCCATACATTTATTCAACAAATACTTCTTGAGGGTTCACTGTGAACTAAGCACAATATTAGGCTCTGTCCTGATGGAACGTCCGCTCTTATGAAAGAACAGTGATCAGCTACTCGTGCAAGGGAGCTCTATGTCCAGACGAGTGCTGTCCAGCAGAACTTTAATGAGAATGGAAATGCTTACATTTGTGCTACGTGGCATGATGACCACTACTGGCCACATGTGGCTGTTGGGACTAATGTGACCAGGAACTATCCATTTATTTATTTAATTATTTTGAGACAGGGTCTCAGTAAGTAGCCCAGGCTGGCCTTGAACTTAAAAGTTCTTCTGCCTCAACCTCTTAAGTAGCCAAGATTACATGTGTGAACTACTACACTTGACTTGGTTATGGTTTTTCTTTTTTTTCTTAGCCAGAGTCTTGCTATGTTGCTTAGGCTGGCCTTTAATTCCTAGGCTTGAGTGCTTCTCCCAGCTCAGCCTCCTGAATAGTTGTGATGATAGGTGTGCACTATCACATATTTGTGTGTGTGTGTGTGTGTATGTGTGTGTGTGTGTGTGTGTGTGTGTGTGTGTGTGTGTGTGTTATACATGAATATTCACATGCGAGCGAGGCAGGGATTTGGGCATGTGCCTGATGCCAGG
>PVHP010015189.1:0-37869 GCA_004024765.1 Zapus hudsonius
TGCACAGCTCAGGAATGGGATTGCTTTGTGTTCTGCAAGAAAATGAGCCAGCAGCTGAGGGACTATGCTCGTGGCATAAGACACATCCACGAGGGAGAGGTTGGTGAGGAAGAAATACATGGGAGTGTGGAGCCGGCTGTCCAGTCTGATCAGAAGAACGATGAGGAAGTTCCCCAGCACTGTCACCAGGTACATGAGCAAGAAGAGGACAAAGAGGGAGACTTGAGTGTCCCAGTCACTGGACAGGCCAAGGAGAATAAATTCACTCACCCACGTCTGATTTTCTGCTCCCATCAAAAAATGTTCTTCTGCAATAAGAGCCAAAAATAATGTATGTTAATCAAGAAACATAAAAGTAATACTTTTGATATATCTGTGTAATTGAACCAGTCTTCTCTGGAGATTTCAGGCCATGTGTTGGCCAAGATGATGGGCTTGGTCCTAGTGTGCTTTGATTTTTACTGTGCCTAAGAAAGAATTTGAAGGGATTTTATGTGGACATAATTTGGTGTTAGAGAAGTCAGTTAAACCCTGTACATAAGACTGTGACTTCAAGAACACTACGAATTTACTAACTTACCTTGGATTCCAGGGTAAAGAGAGAATAGTACACGACAAAGGCAGGTGACTTGATGAGCAATGAAGAGCATTATTGGGATATTAAGGATGTGTCTAAGCACATCAACTAGAACAGACCTGGGGAAATGCATGGCTGTGCTTCAAGGAAGGATTTGGGGGCTGGAGAGATGACTCAGTGGTTCAGTCACTTTTCTTATGTTCCAAGTTTGATTGCCCAGTACCTAGGCAAGCTAGATGCACAAAGTGGTGCATGCACCTGGAGTTTGTTTGCAGTGGCCAAAGGCTCTGGTGCAACCATTTCTCTCTCTCTCTCTCTTTCTCTCTCTCTCTTTCTCTCTCTCTCTTGATCTTTATCTCAAATAAATAAATAAAATATTTTTAAAAAGAGAGAAAAATAGAATAGGATTGGAAGAAGTAAAGCCTGTGGAAAGATATAGCGTCAAAGAACCAAGATCTGAAGCAGTTTTATTAGACAGGTACATGATATTGGTTTAGTGGTAATCATATGTATGTGTATAAAAGCATAATATTCCACAACACACAGGTAGATGTAAGCTAAAGTGTGGTAATATATGGGGAAATATCTTTGAGCTGACAGGTAGATAAGTGGTTGTGAACAGATAAGTGGTTGTGAACCTCTGTCTTTTCCTCTCATGTTCCTTTCACACATTGAGACACACACAGTTCTACAGCAAGCCTTTCCTGCATCTGAGTGTTTACAGTTGGCGTGAACCCTGAAAACCCTGGGGAACTGATCTCTTTAAAGGCCTTTCATCTCTTCAGCCATTATTGGGTTTGAGGGATTATAATTGTTCATTTTTCCTTACATTATTCAATTTTCTGCTGAGAACATATCCTTTGAACCTGGCTTCTGAGAACTGCAAATAAGACAGTCTAGATAAAAGGAAGAAAGAGAGCAGACATTTAAATTCATCTTCATTGTCCAAGAACCAAAATAAGGTAGTAATTCTGATGGATATATGTTCAAATGGAGATTGGGTAATTTAATTTTATACACACATATATTTATCTTGAAGCCAAAAAGATATTTTATTTATTTATTTGAGAGAGAGACAGAGAGAAATAAAGAAAGAAAAAGAGAGTATGTGAGTGTGTACCAGAGCCTCCTGCCTCTGCAAAGGAATCCCAGACACATGTGCCACTTTGTGTGTCTGGCTTTACCTGAGTACTGGGGACCTGAACCCTGGTTGCCAGCAAGAGCTTTAACCACTAAGCAATCTCTCCAGCCCTTCCTTTGTACTTTAGCTCAGCAAAGAATTTTTCAGTAAAATTACTTTATCTTAATATGAATTTTGAATAATAACTTAGTAGATCTATTTTTTTAATTAGAACTGGTACACTGTTCTTGCCTGCGTGCCTCTGCACTCACATTTCCCTCATTGACATGGAAGCAGGAGGAGCTGAGAACAGACACGGGAAGTTGGTCAGATCCAGGTCTCTGAGCTGAAAGTGGGAGACTATTGCTGTGTCAACTCTTTACCTGGTAAAGGACAAAGAGAATAGTCAGTTTCACCTCCTGCATGGTACCACCATCCTTCAAATAACCTTTTCATAAGCCCTTCCCCTCACCACCTGATCCCCCTACAACAGCTCTCCCTTCCCTGCTCTCTTCCACTTCTCCAACTCTCATGTTGCTTTTTAAAACCATGATCATCCAGAGAAAACATCTGAGCATTTAAAACACACACAAACACACACACACACACACACATTCAAATTTGTGCTTCAAACCTCAAAAGCAGTTTATTATTAAAAAACAAACAAGCCTTTCAACCACTGTGTGTATGTAGCAGGTAAGCATCTGAATTAGACATTTCCCCATTAATGTTACAAACATCCATGAACTGTCACCTTTGCTAGAAGCCGAGGTATCAAGTTGAATATCCCACTTTCTTGAACTCAAACTTCAGAGCCAACAGCTGTGGAGAAAAAGACACAAAAGGTCATGATGTCATCATTGGTGTCTCTGCCTGGCTGGCTGCCTGGGACCTCCTGGTGCACAGCCAGCTATCTCATTCCAAATGAGTGGCAGTGTCACATTCTGGGAAAGGCACACGCTTCAGGGCCCAGCAGCTCTCATTTGAAGCTTATTTTCTCCATGAGGCATGGAGGAAGCAACTTGGACTCCGGAGCCTCATCCTTGCATTCCTGTGATATGTACGTAATCTGGGCAGCTGAGGGTCAGTGGTGAGAGGATGAGCAGTCCCACATGAAGTGCCTGCACAGGCATATATGTGCCTACTGTTAAGTCGAGGTGATTCATCGTGTTTTGGCTCCCTTCCTCTTGGGATTTTTTTCCCCCTTCCTTTGCCCTCTTAACTATCCTCAGAACTTTTGTTTCTGAGTGACATTGTTTCCCTTTATTGTTAAGAAAGTACATAGGATTCCTTGTCATTATAAAAGTATATCCTAGCTGGGCATGATGACACATGCCTTTAATCCCAGCACTAGGGAGGCAATGGTAGGAGGATCACTGTGAGTTCAAGGCCACCCTGAGACTACACAGTGAATTCCAGGTCAGCCTGGGCTAGAGCAAGACCCTACCTTGAAAGACCAAAATTAATTAATTAATTAATTAATCAATAGAACTATCTTAGTTTGTGAAAGAATGATTTGGTATATATTTGACATCCTAAAATTCTCTTCATTTCCCATCTCAAGACTGGTGATTCTTTTCTGGATTCCCTTCCAGTTATTTATCATGTAAGTCATGGAAACTTCTACTTTCATTAATTTACAAAAATTTGAAAGTTAGTAATAAACTGCTATAATTAATCAAGTTTTCATTATATTTTTTTACATATTTTGGGTTTTTTTTCAAGGCAGGATCTTGATCTAGCCCAGGCTGATCTGGAATTCACTCTGTAGTCTCAAGGTGGCCTTGAACTCACAGTGATCCTCCTACCTCTGCCTCCTGAGGGCTGGGATTAAAGGCATGCGCTACCACACCTGGCTTTCCACATCTATTTTTGAATAATGTCAATCCATTATATCATAAATTCCTTTCTTGCTATGATGACAATCTAGTTTTCCTCTCAATTTTGGGGAATTGATTTAAATCCTTCAGTTCTATTACTGTAATTATTTCTTAACATTATGTGATCAAAGTGTGTACTCTTCTCTCTTCTATTTCTTTTGGGGAGGGGCTTGTTATTTTTATGATAACAATCGTAATCTCTTCTATATGGCTCAAACTCAATTGTACAGTCATCTGCTAGACTTCTCTCTGAAGGTGCAGCTGCTTCCTCAAACACCTTAATGAAGATTTCCTAAATATCACATCAATGACTGCATCACCTCTCCATACACTGCCTGGCTTCCTGGTCTTTTGTATCTCTGTGAATGGAACTAGGGTTCTCCCACTCTCCAGTGAGTCATGATTCACTTTTCCCGCCCTCTCCCCACTCCACAGAATGAATCTTCCTCCTTTATTTTTTTCTTCTTCATCTCTCTCCTATCTCTCACCTACTTGTGATAACACCTCATCATGACCATTTTATGAAGTACAAGATTCCCGGTTACTTTTCCTCACATAATCTCCACCCACTAAAAGCATCACATAATCTATTGTCAAATTACTCACTCAAAAATAAAAATATGTTGTTTTCAAGTGCAAGCAGAGCCATATGGCCCAAGTCTTTTCAGAATAATGTTAACCATTGATAGAGGGTTTCCACACAATCCTTAATCTGGTACTGTTTTGTCACCAATTTTTACATTAGTAGAAATTGTTATCATGCGATATGTTTACACCAAGTATCTTAATTGAAACAAGTTTCTACTACTTAGTTTCCTTTCACTAATTATGCTCAGCCCAACATGATTGTGATTTCTAAAGACCTATTACTATTGTATATTAAAATTATTAACATCCAAATATATATATATTCTCCTTACTTGTTTTCAGACTAAAGATAAAGAAAATAGATAAGGTGCCAAAAGATGGTACAACAGGATGCAGCACTTGCTGCATAGGCTTAAGGGCCAGGAAGAGTCTGATTCACCCTGCCTTCCATTCCTCAATACCCACATAAACAGCTAGGCATGGCCACACACTCTGTGACCCCAATCCAATGGGGATCAGAAACAGGAGAATCTCTGAGGCTCACTCAGCCAGTCTGACTGAAAACAGCAGCTTTTGTTCAGTGAGAGGCACTGTCTCAAGGAAGCACACACGTGAGTGAACAGAGGACACTGGACATTCTCCTCTGGCTTCTGCACATGTAAGCACAGGGCATGTGCATCTGCACACACATGTTACACACATGCACACATACACACATATGCATGCACAAAGAAAATAGAGATATACATCTACATTTCAAAATACAGTGGAAGAAATGTGTTTCCCAGGTGGTTTTAATGTACGGCTATTATCATCTTCCTATTACTTTTATCCCATGGAAGTGAGTGTCTATTCTTATGTCACAGTGAACTGACTAGGTACAAATGATGTAGTTTATGTCATACCAACTCCAACCTGGAAGCCAGGGCTAGGTCTTTTCAGTGAAAGCAGGTTTTCGGGTTTATAGATTCTGTAGCTCTCCCTAAACCTGATACTTGCATTGAAGTAAAGGAACTAAGGGACAGAGCTGGAGAGATGGCTCTGTGGGTAAGAAGTGCTTCCTGCTCAGGTATCAAGGCCTCAGGTGGCTTGA
This sequence comes from Zapus hudsonius, assembly GCA_004024765.1. Lineage (NCBI taxonomy): Eukaryota > Metazoa > Chordata > Mammalia > Rodentia > Dipodidae > Zapus > Zapus hudsonius. Next base: position 5,259 of record PVHP010015189.1, read on the forward strand.
GACCACCTGTGTTCAATCCCCCAGCATTGTTTTAAATAGCAGGGTGTGGCCCATGAACATCTGTAACCTCAGTCCTGTGGGAAGCAGAGACCAGAGAGGCTTTGGGTCTCACAAAAATAGCAGCTCCTGATTCAAGGAGAGACTGGTCTCTAAGAAACATGCAGCTGAGTATGGGGCAGCCAACATTCTCCTCTGAAGTCTGTACACACACAGCACACCACACCACTCATACCATACACACGCACACACACACACACACACACACACACACACACACACACACACACACACCTAAGAGGAAAAAAAAGAAATTTTTACTCACTGTATTTATAAGCAAGACCCCAAACACCTCTGAGAAGCAGCTTAGGCCCATACCCGACCTTCAGAACACATTTTTGAACAGTGAACATGGCCTAGTGTTGGCTCGATTGATGTCTTCCTCTTACAAAAGTCTCCATCATGTTTTCTGGTATTTGTTCAACTCCAGATATTTTATCTGTTTGCCAGGCATCTCAATCACCTGTCATAAATAGCAACATCCCATTGGCATTGTTTGGGTCATCACATCTTCATATTCAACAAACCTCAAACAACACCTATCTTCCTACATTTTGACATGTATTTATTTTACTCAAAAATAAACAATCCAAGCTTTCTGCTTGTAACATAGTATTGAAGCATGGCTTACCTCTGTGGTTCATCTCCTTGGACATGAGCATAAAGAAGGACTTTCTTTTGCACATGTTTTTATGAATGGTGGTCGTGGTAGTCTAACTACTGTGGCTATAATGGATAGAACACAGTGTATTATACAACGAGAAAAGCTTTGCATCTGGGAGCATTGCTCTGAGGCAGAGCAGAGTGAGACCAAGTAGAAGCCAGCAAGTGAACAGTAGTGAGAAAGATGGAAGGGGGAAGGGAGAGAGAGAAGAAAGAAGGGAGGGAGAAAAGAGGGAGAACATGTAGGAATTAAGGAAGGAGTAAAGGCTATTGAAAATGTAAAAAAAATTATCTCCTTGAGGCCGCATCATTAACCTATCACTGATGCTTGAAATTTATTTTTTTCTGTTGAGCATTCTTTTTGCTGTGAAGTGTTCAAAAATGAAGTAATATTAAGTAAGAGGTTAAACTGTGAAGAGTTACTGTGTCATCCTACACTGTTCATTTGTGCAGTAGCAGGAAGTAGAAGCTTTGATGTAAATGATAGTGAAATTGCAGGTAAAGCTAGCAAATATCAATATTTCCTCAATTCAAATATTGCCTTTTGCAATGTGGAAATCAACTTGGACATATATGTATCATTTCACATCCTTCATTTTCCTAGTGAGAACACTTGATACACATATAATAAATGCATATGATTTTATCAAATAAACAAATGAAAATGATTACCTTTGCTTAGCCCTAACAAAAAGCACCTCCACGTGCCTTCAACAATTCTCTAGTAATTATGTATTATAGTGATTTATCAGTTCTGAACTGTTCTTTTCTCCATCACAAAGAAACAAAGACAAAAAGTCCATATTTTGCAAACATTTTTAAAAATACTTACCTATTTAAGAGAAGAGAAGCAGAGAGACAGAGAGAATGGATGAGTCAGGACTTCCTGTTATTGCAAACAAACTCCAGACATATGCACCATGTGCTCTAGAAACATTTTGATGACATAATAAACAATTTTAGAAACTGAATTATAGGAGCTGGCATGACAGCTGAGCAGTTAAAGGCACTTGCTTGCAATGCCTGCCACCCAGGGTTTAATACCCTAGTACCCAGGTAAATCTAGATGAACAAAGGGGCACATTTGTCTGGAATTTTCTGGTGGCAGCAAAAGGCCCTGGCATTCCCATATCACCCTCTCCCTATTACTCTCAAATAAATAAAAAATTTCAAAATATTAAATATAATCATTCTTTTAATTAAATGAGATAAACTTTTATTGATTCCATGTAAACTTTTTTATTTTCTCATTAAAAAATTTATTAGGGCTCTTTGAGGCAGGGTGACCTGGAATTCACTCTGTAGTCCTAGGATGGCCTCTAGCTCACAGTGATCCTCCTACCTCTGCCACTTGAGTGCTGGGATTAAAGATGTACACCATCATTCCTGTTTTCATAAACTTTTAGTCTAAATTATAACAAATCAAATATTATTCTACACCTATTCTTGTTTGATATATTCACCTACCACAGTATTGTTGTTTTTTTTTTCTTTTTAAGCTACTACCCTCATAACTTCTTTAGCTGGAACTATATATCATCTGAGGAAAATGAGGTGTTGGGAATTCACTCAACCATAGAAGCTGCTAAAACCTACATCAGCTTTTTTTCTGGATGGAGAGACAGAATGTGACTGTGAACATCTCTGTTCCTCCTTTCCTGGGTGTGTCTTCTAAGCCTTCATCTCTGAACTAAAAAAAAATCAAGCCATTTTATGTACCCTCTGATCCAAGATTCCTTCCAGAGAATATATCCCCACTATCCTCTGAAATCACCCTTTCCTCTCCTCATCTTAAAGGAATATTAAGGTGCTCACAATCTGAAATCAAGTTCAACATATTTCTAATGGTAAACTCTTGGGCATTGTTTGGTAATATTTGTTATTAACATTTGGTGTCTTAAAATCGTGCAATCAGGAATATTCAACAAGCTTGTTATCATTTACTTAAATATGAACCATTCATTACCCAGATGGAAGACCCATTACACTGAGATCCCTACATACATCACCGAAGAATGCCACACAGAAATAAGAGGACTTTTGAGTGTAAAATGCCTCTTTACATTTTTACCAACCACACCCTGCCCAGATCAGGGTTCTAATAAGAAAGACATCATCAAGGAATTGTGCACAATTATTTATCAGGACAAAGATGAGAGGTGTGACTCTCAGGTGTAAACCCTCGTGCCAGAACTGTTCATGGTACATGAGGCTCTGGATATGTCATGTGGCTACTGCTCACATTGGTGACTCACCAGCTTTCAAATACACTTAGCATTCTTTGCTGTTTTATGGAGCAACAACACTCCACAACACTTAATTTACCTCACCAAGAAAGGAAGCATGCAGGGCTTGGCCCTTAGATATAATTTCCTTCCACAGTACTCAGTACCATGTTTTATAAGTCCAACCAGTGAGTGCATTATATATTTAACCTCTACTTCCACTACTGGCTGCCTCAGTCACTATGTCCTCTCACCCATCCCTGACATTGATAAAAGTAATTTTTGATATAGAAAAAAATCTACTAGGTATGTAGAATATAAAAGGATATCTTAGTGTCTCATCCTTTAGAAGTAATTCAGAAAATGATCCTTTCCACTATTCATATCAGTGCAAAGAATTTGTGATTGGATGCATTGGATTAGCCTTAAAACTCCAAACTCAAATGTGGTGAGGTTTAAAGGTGAGCTCATTATGTGACAGTCTACATCATTATGGGATGATGACCTGTAGTTAAGAGATATTATGCAAGAAAAATTTTTCCTGAGAAAATCTATGCATCTTTTTTTAAAAAACTCCCCTGAGTCTTAATCATATCTGACCCCCTTACGGGAAAATTCTAGAGTCTCATCTTTGTTAAACAGAGTCTAAATAGGAAAGCAGAGCACAGGAAGGTTCCACACACAGACTACTGACACGTTGATTTTGGATTCCTCCCTAGAACTGGTCCACATATTCCAGAGCCTTACCTCCACACGGATGAACTGTCAATGGAAATGTTTCTTTCCTTTAGAGAGAGGTTCATGTGGCCTGTGGCAGCACACTAGTCTGCTGATACACACCCTGTTATCCACCATGAATGGGAGCATTGCCATCCTCATTACACTTGGGCACAAAGAACCTCCAGGCACTTGGTCAGTGATGTATCAAAAATGATTTTGTACTATTAGAACACAATGGTGATTTTCTTCTTTGAGATCTATCATCTTCTTTATTTCCAAATAAACAACAGAATTCTTCAGATCAAACTTCCCAGGTATTTGTAATAACAAAATTCACTATTGGTTTCCTTATGATTTGATTGTGTGAATTTTCCACATTTCTTCCCCCACACATACACCCATACTTAAAACCAAGGTAATCTTTTGCAGCATAATAATCCTACTTGAGAAAGTCTGCACTGTGTATTCCCAAAGCACATTCTAGTGGAGCTAGCCTTCATTCCCAGTTCACATCCTGAGTGCTTAACCACTTTGATTAATCTGTTTAATCATCATACACTTCAAATTTCTATGAGCTAAAAGAAAATTAAAATACTGAGTATGCACAGTCTTACAAAAATAATTCTGATAAGAGACTTTATGGCTATTGACAAGGTATCTTTTCTGAAGGTGTCATATACACCCATTATATATTTACAATATCCATAATATAAGTAATAGTTTTGTACATCTGGATTTCTGTCTAAGTTTCTTCATCCCAAAGTAATGCAGAATTAATTCATGCTATCTTCACTGTTTTACTCATTCATAATTCCAACCTCTGCTTTTCTCATTTCCCCTAAGGTCTGAAATTGAGACACTCATACACAAACAAAACAACCAAAATCAAAAAAGCATTTAAGCCTCTAGAATCTAGAAAGCAGAATTGTTACATTAATATGAATACTTCACGTGAAATTTCTTTAGTCATAGTTCATATTTCTGATCTAAAGCCACTATCAGATGAGAGCTGTGACCTTACTGTTCTTTCAGAATCCTGTTTGCACTCTATTTATACCTACCCTGTATTGATTCTACTCAAGCATTACTCGGTGCCTCTAAAATGGACTAATCTCCAGTCTACTTTCAAGTTGTTTTCTAACAATGGCTACTCTGCTAGGCAATGATGCATGATAGAGTTAGGAGTCCTTGCTCCTTGGGCACAGGGGCTCTGGAGTCACCTGAGAGGAAGTTCACAAAAGCCTTCAAATTGCCTCACTCAGGCCTAAGGAAGTATGGCAGAGTCTGTGTTGGCAAGGCTGGGCTGCTGGATTCCCCCCAGGAGCTCCCTGCATTAGTGTTAATTGCTGTCACCACACTTGATCCTCCAGAGGAGGACATCATGTTGCTCTCCTTCTCCCTACGGAAAGCCATCATTCTCCTCCATCCTTCTCCCTTCCAAAAACACCACTAGAGACTTCTAGGTTATTCTGAAAGGTCATAGAAGCCAGGTCCATGAGAGTTAATGATGTTCTCCAAGAGCCATAACCTGCATTTTAGCTGTGATTTTCCACTCTAGTGAGGTGCAGGCCCGCATTCCCACCTGAGCCTCGTTGAGTCTCATCTTTGTCTCTCGGATGGCTTTACTTCTCACCCTGTAGACTAGAGAGCCAGGCTTCATACACAAAATGAACATTATAAAAATATCTCAGAATTCTAAATGTTAATGACCATCAACATTTACATGGTGCTCTTTAAGTTCCAAAAGTAATGACACTATTATTTTAATATTTTGAATAAGATTCACTATTCTAAATAAGATCTACATAAATACATTTGTGTTATTTACAGGGAGAAGAAAAAAAGAAAAGCAAAAAAGTCATTCAAATCCTAGGATTATTAAATTTCTGTTCCCATTTTTAATATTTATGAAAAGGCTCAATATAACGTTGAAACAATTGAGTCACAACACAATCCCCTGTCTTATTCTTTATGAATCATGTACATTTTAAATAAGTTACTTATTGATTAATCATTCATTAAAGTCAGATACTCAGCAACACTTCTATCCACTCATCCATTCTTTCACTTAATCAGTATTTCATCCCAATACTCACGTATTCATTTTCTCACCTGCTCATTCAGTGTTGCATTCTGTTACCCTCATGCCAACTCACATTTCCCTAAGATCATTAATATGCTTAAATCTTCTGCACTCACTAACAGTACTATATATTTGCATATATGCTGATATGTTCAATCATGTTACCATGACTTCTGATATTATAGCCCTATGCTTTTCTGTCACTCTATACAAGAAAGAGAAAATAGAAATTCTTCTCATTCCCTCCTCTGATTTATACTGATTCATGTGCATGTGTGTTGTCATAGCTTAGTTGAGGAGTTGCAGCGTGCATCAACCCCCTGTTCGTCCACAGAGCTGGGTGAGCAGAGGCTTGGAATAGCTGTGAGCTGACGAGAGACTAAGACTCTCGGGAAAATGCTGCAGTGGGCAGTTTTCATTTTATTGTATAGATATCAGTTGTTTATATAGAGGAAAGGCAGAGGTAGGAGTATAGACAACAAGGGGATTGGTAGGAGCAAGATCTGTGGGCATCTCATGAGTTTGATTGGTAGAGGCCAGTATCCTTTGGATACCTATTTTGCAAAGATAAATTGAGGGGGCTAAATGACTCTATACATGTATATAGACATGTATAGAATGGTGATGTCAGCAGAGGAAATGTAACCTTATTGTTTAGGTTTGTTATTGCAGCTGGACTATGTTTAGGCCTTGAATTGCCTGCTTATCTCAGGGCACAGCTGTGGCCTGCCTGGGGGCTGGAGTATTCAGGATTGCTAAGATTTATAGGGGTCCTCAGACTGTGCCTCAACTTCCTTATCAGAAGGAGACAGTCCCAGGGCTGGAGAGATGGCTCAGCAGTTAAGACACTTGCCTCCAATGCATAAGGCCCCCAGTTCAATTCCCCAGGACCCACGTAAGCCAGACCCACAAGGTGGTGACCCTGGTGTGCTCTCTCTCTCTCTCTTTTAATCTCTCTCTCCTTGAAAAATAAATAAATAAAATATTTTTTTAAAAAGGAGACAGTCCCAGAAGCCTGTCAGACTGAGCAAAACCCTATATCCTCCATTCCCCTTTAGCAGGATACCACACATGTGTGTGTGCATGTGTGTGCATGTGTGCATGCATACTTTCATGTGTGTGTGCATGTCTCTGTGTGTGCGTGTGTGTGCACACATGTGTGTCTACGTTTGTGTATGTGTTCTTGTGTGTGCATGTGTGTGAGTGCATGTGTGTGCATGTGCATGTGTGAGTGTGTGTGTGCATGTGTGTATGTGTCTGTGTGCATGCATCTGTGTATTTGCATGCTTGCATGTGTGTGTGCATGTCTGTGTGTGGGGTATTTGTGTGTGCACATGCATGTGTGCATGTACGTGCATGTGTGTACATATGTGTGTGTGCTTATGTGTGTACATGTGTGTGCATGTGTGCTCATGTGTGCGGGTGTGCACATATGCGTATGTGCGTGTGTTCTCTTCCCTAGTGTTCTCTTCACCATCTGTAAGATAAAACAGATTCTTCAACCAAAAATGAGAGAAGATTGGGTTAATGGGGATAAACAGAGTTATTACGGAGAATTATTGATGTGTATGCCCATTCATCTTAGCCAAAGAGCAGTGGAGTTCTCTCTGGAGTCTATTGGGTTTCTGTTCTAGAGACTCTTGCTTGGTTCCTAAAACTAGATATGAGTTCTCCCCCCCCCACTGAGTGGGTCTCCTGTCTAATCTGAGAATACTTGGTTACCTGCATAGGCTGTGTGCCACTATTACAACAGGTGTGTATTTCATTTTTTAATATCTTTATTATGAATAAGCATATACATTGTATGAGCAAATCTTGTGAATGTGTCCCCCTATCCCTCCTCTCAGTTCCCTACCCACTGGGGTACTTCCTCAGTGCACATTCTGTATCTGTCCATAAGATAGGGTTATGAACTGCACCAGACATAGCCAGTTTTGCATTCTTTGTTTTTTCTTCCCCCTTTGTGTACTGTTGTTGAGGGGGGAAATGTCTCTGGATATTCTCCCCCACTATGGCTCATACATTCTTACTGCCCCCTCTTCTGCTCAGTTCCCTGAGACATAGTGGGTGAGTTTTGAGTCTGCTTTCTTGTTGAGATCTTAAGTATCTCTGGACCTTTGCCCTGGGTTGTGTTGGGAATCATTGTCTGTCTCCATTGGCCTTCTCCTGTTTGCCTCATAACTTTTTCATAGGTTTCATTTGGGCCCTGTGTGAAGGCCAGGGGTGGTTTGTCTCCTGCCAGGATGTCAGCCTTTATCCAATGTCTTGTTGGTGGAATTGGTTTGTTCCTGGCTCTCTCAATACCTTCTGAAAAATAAAAACAGAATCTCCATCAGAGAATGAAATAAATATAGGTTAAATGAGACAACATTGCTATTTTAGCTTGCTACTAGTGGGTGTAGCCTCTCTGTTGCTTTCTGGTAGTGGGAATTTCCCCTAGGAGCCTAAGATCTTGGTCCCCATAGGATTTTGCCATGGATCTCAGTTCCAGTTAAGGGTTCCTTGTCACTAAGCGGATCTCTTAGTCAATCATTAAGCCATTGATTACCCTCCTTGGTTTAGTGCCACTATTGCACAGATGAGCATTTCTTGACTTGCTGGTCTCTTCCATACAGCTGTATGTTCATCATTCTTATGACAACTGTCTATAATGTATATGAGGGGTCTCTGCTGTCTCTAAATATCATTGACCAATGTCCTCTGGCAGCTTATGCAACACCTTCCAATGCTACACATGCTACCATCTGGGAGCTGGTTAAAATTCTGGATCTAGAAGAATCTTTTGGTGTTATTAGATGACACTTTGTGATTTCTTCAGCCATAGAGTCTTACCTTATGCAGGTATTCAAGAGCTTTGACAGAAGTCTGTCACATTTTGGGGACCTCGTGAGTCTCTTTCATCAGTAGCTCAGTGTGGGAAGGAACCAATAACTGGGACAGGGAGATGCAGGAGATTAGGCTTCCTCCCATTCTGTTCATGGACCTCATACCAGGTGGTGCCCTCAGCTTCCTCAGTAGCTTCCTGTATAGAAGCTAGGGTTTTATGGTATCAATTCAATATCAGTTTAGTTTACTATATAAGTCCCCCCCTCCCTCCAACCCCCCCACTATTCCATTTCCCCCACACCCTCCCATTACCCCCCCAATTCATTCCATTCTTTTAAAAACTCTCTGTTCACTGAGGGATTTTCTTTATGTTCTTATTTAACATGGTTAGGAACCACATATGAGGGAAAATATGTGGTGCTTGGCTTTCTGTTCTTGTGTGTGATCACTAAGAATGATCTGCTCCAAGTCCGACCATTTTCCTTTAAATTTCACTATGTCATTTTTCCTTTCAGCTGATTTGAATTCCATAGTGTATATGTACCAAAACTTTGATACCCATTTGTCCAGTGATGGGCATTTGGGTTGATTCCAATTCCTCACTTTTGTGAATTGAGCTGCTATAAACAAGGTTGAGCAAATGTCTCTGTACTTCAGCGAGGAAACTTGGGAGTAGATGTCCAGTAGAGGGATAGTTGGGTCTGCCAGTAGCTCTATATCCATCCTGTTCAGGAGCCTCCACACTGCCTCCCATAGTGGTTGTACAAGTATACATTCCTACCAGCAGTGATTGAGGGTCTCTTTTTCCCCACAACCTAGGCAGCATCTATTGTTAGTAGATTTTTTTAATGATTGCCATTCTGAATGGAGTTAGATGGAATCTCATTTTTGTTTTGATTTGCATTTCTCTGATGATTACTGACATCGAACATTTTCTCAAATGGGAGTCAGCCATTTATATTTCTTCCTCTCAGAATACTCTGTAGGGTTCTGTTCCCCATTTTGTGAGAAGGATGTTTGATAGTTTTTTTTGTTTGTTTGTTTTTTAATATATATTTATTGTCCATAATGTGTTACATTATTTAGTGGGCTTTTTTGAGGTAGGGTCTAACTCTAGCCCAGGCTGACCTGTAGTCTCAGTGTGGCCTTGAACTCATGGCGATCCTCCTACCTCTGCCTCCTGAGTGCTGGGATTAAAGGCGTGCGCCACCACGCCTGTCTGTTTAATAGTTTTTAATTTAATTTTTTGAGTCCTTTGTACATTCTAGATATTATTCCTCTATCCATATTGTGGCTAGTAAAGATTAACTCCCAGTTTAATGGTGGTCTATTGGCTTTGAGTATAGTATGTTTGTCTGTACAGCTTTTTACCTTGGTGAGATCCCGTTGGTTAAGTGAGTTTTTCCTTTCATATATATATATATATATATATATATATATATATATATATATATATATATATATATATTGTCCATAGTGAGTTACATTATTTAGTGGGCAAACAATGAGTTGTTATCCCCAATTCCCCAATGCCCCCCAATCTCCAATCAGCTGGATATCCTCCTCCGTGGGCCATCTGGTTCAGTCCTTGTGGCAGGGGACCATGGATAGCCTAGTACTCAGCCTGGTTCTCCCTTCCCAAATGTGTTTTTACTGAGGGGTGCCATGCCTCTGGATAGTCTCCCCCACCATGGCTCTCACAATCTTTCTGCCCCCTCTTCTGCTCAGTTCCCTGAGTGGTGGGTATTAAGGCTGCTTTAATGTTGTGAGCTTAGGGGTCTTTGAGTCGAAAATTGTTGGTTTCTGTCACCCTGGCTTATCCTGTGTTGATTGAATGGCTGTGGCTGTGGCTCCCTTGTTCATCCTGTCATTCTCTGTGGGATTCCATATGAATCCTCCACGATATGACTGTGGTGTCTCATCTCTTACTGAGATCTCAGTTATCTGCCTACGGTCGGATGGTAGGACTAGATGGGCCATAGCTCTCTCGCTGCATCCTGAAAAATACAAACACAATCTCCATCGGAGAGTGAGATCAGTCTAGGTTAACAAATATACACAATCTGGATTGCCAAGATTCTATTTTAGTGGCCTCCCCATCAATCGCTCCCATAATGCATCTTTTCTTGTGAGCCCAAGAGTACTGGATCCGGTGCCTATCTTCCTGAATCCCCAGTTCCAGTCAAGGGCTTCCCCTCCCTGAGTGGAATATTTGGCTGAATTTAAAAGCTGTTGATTGTCTCCCCCAGGCCCAGGCTCCTCCATTGCACGAGTGCTCCTTTCTTGGCTCGCTGTTCTCTCCCAGGAGGAGGTATGGTCAGCCTATCCATGGCCGCAGACTGTGTTTCATGCCAGTGGTCTCTGTTTACTCCTGCTGTCGTTGATCAGCTTCCCCTGGCAGCTTGTGCAGTGCCTTCCAACACTGTACTAACTGGCATCTGGGGGCTGGTTACCATTCCAGACCTTGAAGGGTCTCTCTATGCTGATCGATGGCATTCTGTGGTTTCTTCAGCAACAGGGTTTTGCCTTAGGCCTGGGGGAGGGGGCATTCAAGGGCTTTGACAGAATTCCGTCTTGTTTTTGGAACCTCATGAGTCATTTTGGTCAACAGCACAGTGAGGGAAGGAACCGGTGACTGGGACCAGGGGTTGTCAGACTGATCAATTATTCACAGGATTAAACTCTCTCCCCTACTACTCATGGCCCCTCTTGCCAGTCAGTGCCCACTACTTGCTCAATAGGTTACAGTATGCTTATGAGGATTTTATGTTTTTGAACCTAATTTGGTTTAGCCTCATGCTTAAGCCATTCCTCTCCCCCATCCCTTACCCCTCATTCATAACCTCTCACTTCTTTCTACTAGTCTGCATAGGGTTTACGGTTTTCCTGGTTAAGGACCACATATGAGGGAGAATATGCGGTGTTCGATTCTCTGTTCTTTTGAGTGTTCACTTAGTAAGATCTTCTCAAAGTCAGACCATTTTTTCCTAAATTTCAATATGTCATTTTTCCTTTCAGCTGAATAGAATTCCATTGTGTAAATATACCACAGTTTTGCTGTCCATTCCTCCATGGATGGGCATTTGGGTTGATTCCAATTCTTGGCTATTATGAATTGAGCTGCTATAAATATAGTTGTACAAAATTTTCTCCATTGAGATGTGACATCTTGCGGGTAGATGCCTAGTAGAGGGATAGCTGGGTCCATTGGTAGTTCTATGTACATTCTGTCTAGGAGTCTCCACACAGCTTTCCATAGCAGTTGAATGAGTTTGCAGTCCCACCAGTAGTGAGTGAGGGTTCTTTTTCCCCTGCATCCTCACCAGCAATGATTATTGTTGATTTTCTTTATGATTGCCATTCTGACAGGGGTAAAATGGTATTTCATTGTGGTTTTGATTTGCATTTCCCTGATGCTTAAGGATGCTAAGCACTTTCTTAGATGGGACAAGGCCATTTGTGTTTCCTCCTCTGTGAATTCTCTGTTGAGATCAGTGCCCCATTTTGTTAGGGGGCTGTTTGATATTTTATTATGTGTTTTCTTGAGTTCTCTGTAAAATCTGGAGATTAGGCCTTTGTCTGAGTTATAGCTGGTAAAAATCGACTCCCAGTTTGATGGGGGTCTATTGGCTCTGAGTATGGTTTGTTTGTCTGCACAGAAGCTTTTGAGCCTGATCAGGTCCCATTGGTTAAGTGATTGTTGCATTTCCTGGGCCGCTGGAGTTTTGCTCAGGAAATTTTTCCTTAATCCTATTGCATGTAGAGTTCCTCCAACTTTTTCTTCTATGGTGTTCAGGGTTACTGGATTTATATTGAGGTCTTTGATCCATTTGGAGTTGTTTTTGTGCATGGTGAAAGGAGTGGGTCTATTTTCATTTTTTAACACATGTTTATCTAATTCGTCCAGCACCATATGTTGAAGATACTATCTTTGGCCCAGCATACATTTTTGGCCCCCTTGTCAAAGATCAAATAACTGAAGTACTTCCATTTAAAGCCGGGTCTTCAATTCTGTTCCATTGATCTGTCTGTCTGTTTTTATGCCAGTACCATGCTGTTTTAGTTACTATGGCTTTGTAGTATGTTTTGAAGACAGGCATGGTGATACCTCCTGAGTAGGCTTTTATACTTAGAATAGTTTTGGCTATCCGAGGTCTTCTGCCCTTCCAAATAAATTTAGAGATTATTTTTTCTATGTCTGTGAAGAAAGAGGCTGGGATTTTTATTGGCATGGCATTGAATCTGTAAATAGCTTTTGTCAGGATTGCTGTTTTTACTATATGGTTTCTCCCTAACCATGAGCATGTAACATCTTTCCATCTTCTCACGTCTTCCTCTATTTCATTCTTGAGTGTTTCAATATTTTCCTTATATTAGTCCTTCATAACCTTGGTTAGTGATATTCCAAGGTATTTGATTTTCTTTGAGGCTATAGAAAATGGGACAGTCTCTCTGTTTTCTTTTTCTGTCTGCTTGTCTTCTACATATAGAAAAGCTACTAATTTTTTTGTGTTAATTTTGTATCCAGCCACATTGATGAAGGCATTAATCACCTTCAAGAGGTTACTGAAACTATTCTTTGGGTCTGATATATAAAGGATCATATCATCTACAAAGAGGGATAGTTTAATTTCTTCCTTTCCAATTTGTATCCCTTTTATGCCTTTCTCCTGTCTTATTGCTTGGGCTAGAACTTCAAGCACTATGTTAAAGAGCAGTAGTGAGAGTAGACACCCCTGTCTTGTTCCTGAATTGAGTAGGAACTCCTTGAGTCATTCCCCATTGAGAACGATTTGTGCTTTAGGAGTTTTGGAAATTGCCTTTATTAAGTTGAGGTATAAGATATGAATAGGGAAAAACTTCCCGAATAAACCTCTGTTAATCCTGACTCTCTTACTGATCCTAAAGTTCGCTGTTTTGGACATGAGCTACAGTGATTCTCAGGTCTCTGCAGACATGTGTGGCCATGCACAGCTGTCTCTGTAGGTACTGAGATTCAAACTCAAGTGGTCTCTCAGGCCTCCTCCTGTCCTCATGCTTGCACAGAAAGTGCTCTTAAACACTGATCCTCCTCTCCAGCCCACACCCTCTAATTCTAGAACTCTGACCCATAATGAAAACATTTCATGTCTGTGAAGAATTGATTCTCCAGGATTGCTCATCATTTCCTTTAAAAACAACAAAATAAAATCCCAAATTCTAAGATCTCATGCTAAAATATTGAGACTTTAGACAAACAAAAACAGAACAGTGGCTATCACAGAGCAGTAGAGAGATGGTTGGGTAAAGGAAGATATATATCTCTCAAAGGATACAAAGTTCAGTGGGAACAAGAAGTTTCAGTGACCAACTACACAACAGGCAGCCAAGGTTGAGAAGACTGTATTTCAGGACAGTAAGAAGGAACAGTGTTGTCAAGACTTGAATTTTGGATCTGCCACGTCCTATATGACCTAACCTCAGTTTTAAATTTTTTTTAATATTTTATTTATTCATTTTCAAGCAGAGAGATACAGAGAGAGAGAGAGAGAGAGAGAGAGAGAGAGAGAGAGAGAGAGAGAGAGAGAGCGCATCAGGGCCACCACCTTGTGGGTCTGACCCATGCGGGTCCTGGGGAACTGAACCCGGGGCCCCAGGCACTGGAGGCAAGCGCCCCACCCGCTGAGCCATCTCTCCAGCCCCTAACCTCAGTTTTCTAACCTGTATGTCAGGGGAAATAATAGCCTCTAGCTGACAACTTTGTTAGGAGATTAAATAGATCAATATTTCTGACAGGCTTATGATGGTGGCATGTAATAAGTTCTATGTGTTTGCTAAAACCCTCAGTGAACATGATCTTTACAATGGTGAAGAGGACCTGGACTGAAGTACAAAAGAACCCAAAAGCAAGATATCATAAGCAGAACAATACTATATACCTTGATGGCAACTTTACTGGAGGAGGTGTTCACACAGGCCAGCCTGACCACAACAAGAACATTACAGAATACATAATTAATATACTTATTTTATGAACATGGGCAGCCAGAAGGTGATAGCAGTGTTCAGGAGAGAGCTGATGGATGCAATGATCAGCCTTATGTACAGTCCTCCACACTGCCACATAGTGGTCATAGGCCATAAATGCTGACAGAAGGAACTCAATTCCACCCAAGCCAAAGGAGAAAAATGACTCGGCTGCACAGCTCTGGAATAATATTTCTCTTGTTCTACAAGAAAATGAACCAGTAGCTGAGGGACTATGCTCGTGGCATAAGACACATCCACGAGGGAGAGGTTGGTGAGGAAGAAATACATGGGAGTGTGGAGCTGGCTGTCCAGTCTGATCAGAAGAACGATGAGGAAGTTCCCCAGCACTGTCACCAGGTACATGAGAGAAAAGAGGACAAAGAGGGAGACTTGAGTGTCCCAGTCTCATTGTCTGTTTTCGTCTGAATGTGTGAGGATTAATCTATAACAGAGTACAGACAAACAGAAGCCACTGAATCAAAGAACCATAAATGTGTAACTTCTTCCAAACTTGGCCACAAATTTCAGATGATTCATGGGGACCTAATGAAAGACTTCATTCCAGTTACAATATACTAGCCCTATATTAGTACTTTATTAGCACACAGTGTGGTCTCAGAGTGATTGATTGAAGCCTGTAGATAGTGCAGTTTTTGGAAACTCTGTATCTTCACTGAGGTATCTTGTTATCCAAGCCATGGAGGTTTATGTCTGGTATGTCAGAGATGTGGTGGAACAGGTTTCTACCTTGAGGTTCATCCAAAGATATAAGCATTAAAGGCTTGGTCCATAGGGTACTATATGGGTTAATGGTGAAGTGTTTATTGGGTGAAACCTAGTAGAATGGATCTTAGGATATTGAGCATGTGCCCCTGAAAGAAACTGTGGGATCCCTGCCTCCCTCTTTCTCTCTTTACTCATGGATTCATGAGGAAAAGCAGTTTTATTCCATAATAATCTCCTTCCATGATGTGCCGCCTCACCACAGGATCAAGGCAATGTGTCTAACCAGTAATGGCCTGGAACTTTGTAAACTATGAGCCAAAATCACACTCTCCTCTGCATTCATTGGCTATCTTCAGGGTGTGTTGTAGTGACAGAAAGTTGGCTAATGTATACACAAAGGCATAGAGAACATTAAAGTATTTTTATATTTAGTAATACTTCAAAACAGAACTAAGTCACTCAAATGGTTAACAAAATAAAAAAAAATAATAACAAGAATGGTCACCTTCATTATACTAACCTTCTCCATTCTCAGGTCGACACAGTGACACATAGAGAGGATTTCTCTTTCTCAAAGTTTTATGAGAGAACAAAGAGCCAGAAGCAGTAATTCAGTCTTGCTAGTACTCCATGTTGTAGCCTCAGAAGTCCATTTTGTTGTTATCTTAAAGGGATTACTTGGAATGTGGCAGTTCATTCATGGATTGGACAGGGTGACCTGTGTACAGACCTTGATGGTATGATGAGCATCTGCTTGACAAAGAGATCAGACAGCAGCCCAGCTCCACCAAAAGCCTACCCCCACAGCTCCAGCCTGACATGGAGGCAGTACTCACTCATGCAAAATTAAAGTGTAAAATCTCTGTTCTAACCATCCTGAGTCACAATTCTGCCTGGCTTTGAAGCTGCTCTGCAGCCCACCTAATTACATACTGCAAGTCCTGGAATTTTCCAACAGAGAACCCACAAGCAGCTCTGCCTGGCCAGAGTTATCTCAAACTGGCCCTTGTAGAATCACTAGGCTAGATAAATAACTAAGGTTCCTCCTTTTCAAAGAACCAGACAAAGGCCAGACAAGGAGGAAGATGTCTCTTCAAACATACAGCAAGGAATGCAAAAACCTAAGAATTATAAATAGTCAGGAAGTCATCATAACATAGCCAAAAGAAACCAATGATGATTGAGTGATGGACCCTAAGGAAACTGGGATCTATAAAATGATTGACAAAACTGTCACCAGGATTCTCTCAAGTCAGCAAACTTCAGTAATGTTCGTGCAGGAAAATGCATGCAATTTTGAAAACTATACACAAAGTAAGAAATTTAACAAAAAAGTAGTAAAAAGCATTTTTAAAAAAGGAAGGAGAAACTCCAGCAATGAAAAATAAAATAAATGAATTTAAAAAATTCAATAGAAAGCTTCGATGGCAAATAGGGTCAAGAGGAATAAAAGAATCTATGGGGAAAGGAGGGGTGGTTTCAATTGATGTCTTCAGGACAGGAAATGGCTACTGCACTCACAACTCACAGTCAGGGACTGTCATTGCTTGCACAAGACCTACACAATATCAGGTTCTTCAATTCTGTCATGGATGGTGGAGGATGGGGGAAGAGGCATCAAAGTAGTAGAGGGACCAGTTAGACAGAAGGGATTCAGTGAAAGGCTGCACAGAGGAGACAAAAGGGAACAGGAAAAAATATGATCAAAGTACATTACGTATATATATAAATATATATTAAAAATCTCAGCCGGGCATGGTGGCGCATGCCTTTAATCCCAGCACTCGGGAGGCAGAGGTAGGAGGATTGCCGTGAGTTCGAGGCCACCCTGAGACTACATAGTGAATTCCAGGTCAGCCTGGGCTAGAGGGAGACCCTACCTCGAAAATAAAAAAAAAAAAAATCTCAATAGGAAGATATCCATTTCACATTTTTTAAAAAAAATCAATGAGATAGAAAACATGTTTGAAATTATTCAGTCCTAAGAAAAAATTACAAAAGAATGAAAAAAGCCTGTGGAAATTATGGGAATACTTCAAAGACCAAACTTTAACATAAGGAAGGTTTCAGAAGAAGAAAGAGAAGGTGCCAGCAAGCATACCTAAAGAAAGAACATTTGAGAACATTCCCAATTGGAGGAGAGATGCCAGCATCTGGATTTAAGATGTACAGTGGCATCCAATCAAATGCAGCCTACAGAAGATCTTAACAACGCCTATAATAATCAAACTATCAAAATCAAAGACAGGAAAATATCCTGAGGACAAAAATCTCACACACACACACACACACACACACACACACACACACACACACACGTGCATGCGCGCACCATCTCAAAGAGAGCATAGAGCTGCCAGCAGGGTTCTTGGCTGAACGGAAGGGAATGGAAGCCTCTATATATTCAAAGTGCTTAAGGGGGAAAAAAGCCTACCAAAAATAGATATTCAGTAAAGCTATCTTTCAGATATAAAGCATAAACTAAAATTTTCTCAAACACTAAAGGGAATTATCACCACTAGCTCTGCATTACCTTAAGACTTTGTAGTGGGCATTATTGACACTGAAACACTAAGGTGCTGTTTACTGACCTGAAATATCTGAAAGCATAAAACTCAATGACAAAATGAAGCAGCCAGATATGAACTGAATTATGGTACTAAAGGTAATGTATTCATGCAGCATATCTGCCACTCTGCCTTAGAGAAGAAGAGCATCATCTTGCCATATCCAACAACATTGATGAACCTGAATGGCATATACTGAGAGAGTCCAGAAGCATAGACATGTAGAGGACTTTTTAATGGGTACATCCTCTTCTTGTCAAAGAACAGTGGACGCTTCCCCTCAGCAGGAAATATTTCATGATCTCACGTACATGTGACAACTTAAAAACAGTTCACAGTAGGAGAGTAAAATGGAGATTACCAGGCATTGAGGGCAAAGTGAAAGAGTAGGTAATGGTCAAAGGTTCAAACCTTCAGTTAAAATAAATTCATTTTTTTTTCTTTCTGCTTAACAGGGAACAAACGGGGAAATGAGCTTCATTTTCTTGGTTTCTTCATCTTATTTTTCTTTTAAAATGTGTCCTCGGCTATAACCACAAGGAGATTTTCAAATAATGATTGAAAATGTTAATTCCTGAAATTCCCTGTCTTCAGTCTCCCTCATTCTGCTGCGATGTGTTGACTTGCATAAGCTTTGCCCTATAAAGAGAAGACTGACTCATCACAGATAGACAGGGCTGGGGCTTCAAGGCTGTCAGCATGTGCCTTTCTGGATACCTACCAAATCCAGTCCTCTGTCCCTGTCAGTCAAGTATAAGCACATAGAGCTGATTTACAAAAGACATTCGGGCAGATTTTCTTCATTCTCTGAGAAAACCCTCAGAAACTTCCACTCTCTCAATTCTCTTGGTCTTTCTTGCCCCATCATCCTGAAAACCAAAGAGAAGCTTCTCAGAGTGGAGAGAAAGTCAGAAACACTGGGAAAGATGGGTTAAGAAGGCTTGGAGCTGGTTATGAGGCAGACAGATAAGAGGAAAGACAGGACTCTAAGAAAAACAACAAAGCCAATTTTGGCTGGTCCCCATGAAACCCTCCTCCTTCTTTGTTTTTCGTCCTTGGTTCTGTGTTGCTTCTCCCCTTGCAAAGCTTGGAGGTGGGTGCTGAACCCTCTCCTGCCCAATCACTGAGGCAAAGAACATGAATTCCCCGTTTGGAAAGGAGAGGCATGAACACCTTGTGGGGATTAATGATTGGGTCAGAATGTCACTTCTCCATTTCATTTTGAAGATCAACTTATTTCTCTGTCCAGGAAGCCTTATAAACTCCAGGACAAGGAAACTCATTGGCAAGCCAATTTCTGGGATGCTCTCTGTTGCAGAGCACATTACTTTTGCTTCTTTCACTTTCAGTGGGCACCCTGTCTTTGAGTCCTCCTTCTATGGACTTTCCCCAATGGAGAGCTCTTTCTATATAATCTCTATAAATAAGCTTCCCCCCCCCCTATAAACCCGCTTTCCTGTGTAAAAACATTTCTCCTTTAAAACTCATCCTTCTGGTTGAGAGATTCATTCCATTATTTGCAAGATAAAGAACCTGGAGCCACTGACTTAATGGAGCTTTGGTGACATTTGGAGTCCAGTACCCTCCTTCCTTATTAAGCCCACTTGAGAGGTGAGATAAGGCTCCATTCACTAAGTGTAAGATTTTCAAGAACCATTCATATTATTGTATCAATAATTTATTCCTTTTTATTAGCATGGACTATTTTGTCTTAGGATACCATACATTATTCATCTATTCCCTGCTGATGGCTCTATAAATGTAAAAAGAAAAGTTGTAAGCATTTTTATTCTTTATGTACATACATGCTTTAGTTTATCTAGGTAAATACTGAGTGGAATTTCTGGTTTCTAGACTACATGTATGCTGTCTATGTGTGTATAGATACACATCTAGAGATAGAAATATGAATTGATTTATAAGAACTTGCTTAACTACATTACAGCAGGCTTGTGCCAATGTACACTCACAGCAGGAGTATGAAGTTACAGTTGCTCCACACACTTACAAAGATATGATTCTGAAAGTCTTCTTCTATGAAGAATTCCCTTGAGTATAAATTGCATCTCAATGTGATATTAATTTGTACTTGATGGATGATGTCGCACATCTTTTTTCTGTGTGCTTCTTGATCAGTTTTAATTATTTTCTAAAATAAAATACCCACTTAGAGCTTTTCCAATTTTCATTGACTCTTTTTACCTTTTGCATTGATTTTAGGGCTATATTATAATTTGTTATATATTTATATTTTATATTTTAGGGTTATATTTTATTTTCTGCTGTCACAAATACATAGGTAGGTATAGCAACATATATACACACATAAACAAATATTGTGACAGGTTAGGGTGATTGGTACCCCAAAGGTAACTAGGAGTGTCCTTCGACTTGTGCTTGCAGATAGGCTCAACTTATTCCTTGCCTTACCTGACCCCCTCCCCTTGAGTGGGAGGTGTGTCTAACTAGAGCTCAAACCTAATCCTGAAATTGATTGGTCAACCAGCTGTCTCTCAAAGATAGACTAAACAGCTGGCTCACCTGGGCCAGAGATATAGTCACCTGAGAAAGGAAATGGCTGCCCAGCAGAGAGACATGTGACTCTCCAGGCCCAGGTAAGGCTCCCTCACCACAGTCACCAGCCCCTGGAATGGTGCTGTCTACAATCAGAGTGGGTTCTCCCACCTCAACCTCATCTAGAAAATCCCTCCTGTTCTCAGAAATTTATTTCCATGGTGATTATGAATTCTGTCAAGTTGATAACCAGATATTGAACCATTACAGACCCCATAATCTTGCAGATCTTGAGTCCCCTATATTAAGATCACATGGGATTTGCACACTGTCTCTGCACTTTAAGTTACTTCTAGATTATTTATAATACCTACTATGATGTAAATGGTATTTAAGTTGATGTTTTGCCTTATCTAGGGAACAATGACAAGGAAGAATTTGTGCGTGTTCAGTACACATGCATTGTCTTTCTAAATAGTTCAAGACGTATTGGTTTAAATCCATGGCTGTGGAAGCTTGCAGATGCAAAGGCTGAAGGCACGAAGGCCGGGTCCATGCCCATTCCCTTTAGTCAGACCAGAACAAAGAGTATTTCGTGAGCCACTGTGGAGAGTACTCAGAGAATAAATGTTGCTGTGGTCTCCCTAACAAATTTTAAAAGCAAGACCCAAAAGCATCCAACTAATTCTAAGTAATTGAGCTGCCTGCCAGAACAAAACTTGTGGTTACTTAAAGGATGACAAAAATATCCAGCACTGAAAACAATAAAATTCATAATGACTTGGCAACTGTGCAAGGAGCTGGAAAATATGACCAAAGTAACGAAAAAATAAAGGGAAGGCTGCTAAATGTCACAGAACACACAGAGTCACATGGCAGCCTCTGCTTTGAACTGACAAGGTAGGACGTGGTTTTTAAAACACTGCCTTGCTTAGCTTGTGCCTTGGCTATTCACTAAAAACTACCATGCAGAAATTAAAGGTCACATTTTAAAAGAGCTGGTAATAACATGGTGTACTACTTCCATTATGATGTTTTTTAAAAAAAACTATAAGCTTGCATAGATAGCTTGTTTGGTAGTTTTAGGTTAATAATTTATGCTCTCTCTCCATATATATAGTTTATATATATATATAATTTATGTATATATATAAACTACTAAGGGTGTCTATAATATATATGTAATTATTCACCAGTATTTACTCATCATTATTGAGGTAAGATGATGCCTGGAACACTCTGAGTACTCTCTCTCTCTCTCTCTCTCTCTCTCTCTCTCTCTCTCTCTCTCTCTCTCTCTCTCTCTCTCTCTCTCTCTCTCTCTCTCTCCTTCCTCTGCAGTGAGATTACAGGTGCACACCGCTGGGCAAGGCATTTTACATGTGTGCTGGGATCTGAACTTGGATCCTCATGCTTGTGCAGAAAGTATTTCTACCTACTCAATCATCCCTCCAGCCCCCAGCCCCAGACTTAAAATTTGTTTTTCATAACTACTTTCCCAAAAGACAGTATTTTCTCCTTGGCCACCAATGTGAAGCAGATAAAGATTTCACCAAATACCTGCAGCACCATTGGCCTTAATGCCATTGCAAAGCCTAGATGTATGACTATTTTTTTCCATCCCTCGAAGGCCGTCCAGCTTTTATAATTGTATTTATTTATGTTAATGTGAAACAGCCTTCTTCCTTTTCTCTTTGATCTTTTAGTCTATGGCCACATGTTAATAATTCTTGGTATCCTTTTGAAACTAGCAACGGCTAAGGGTGTCTCTGATAGTGTGTCAGTGAGTTGTTCTTCAGAATCAGTGCCTGAGAACTTGATTTTTTTATGTTTGTTTTCAGGTATATTTTAACAAGGCCAGCTCTGTGAATTTCCTAAGCACAAAGCTCCCATATTCCACATGTCATTAGGGACACATCCACCCCTCCACTTCCTCGACACTTCTCTGAGGATCTCACTGAAGGTATGCTCTGAGCAGTGGGAGCTCAGCCTCCCTTCGAAGACAATCCTACAAAAATAGACATATCTGTAAACTGAGGCTCAACACTATAAAGGGCCTGCAGTCTTCAGAGGTGTTAAGAATAACAAGGTAAGGAGAGACTGGGGACGTGTTACAGATGAAGACTGAAGAAACAGCCACTTACTTCATTGTGACTCTGGGCTGGATCTTATTGTCATAAATATTACTACTGGGACAATTGACAGTATTCAAATGGGATCTGAAGATGAACTGGAGGTGAGGTATTCATGGTAAGCGTTCTGACTGGCAATCATTTGTAGTGTTTATAAAAGAGGCTTTCCTTAATGCTCAATGGTGATTGGGACATTGTTTGGACAACTTGCTCTCAAATGGCTCAGTCTAAGATACTCTTCAAATTTTTATTTTATTTGAATTTATTCATTTATTTGAATGGCATCGATTGTGTCTGTTGGTGCCAATTTAATGAGATGGTGGTTGATTTCTCCACATTCTAAAGGATATGTTTCTAGAATACATCTCATACTCAGTGTCAAAAAAAAGTGTAGGTAATTTACCCATTTTTCCTCAGGACAGACTCTTCTAACAGAGGTGGACCGTGACAGGGTCATTACTGCCTGGGCTTATAGGAGTTCATGAAAACAGTAGACCTTAATCAACTGCTCTTCTTAGTCAAGTGTTTCACAAAGATAAAAACATAGCAGCTGAATTTTAAATCAAATTCAAAAACCTAATTGTAGCTAAAATTTCTCGAGACATTGCTCTTAAACTTGGTTTTAAATAACAATTTTAAGAGCTGGGCATGGTGACTCATACATAAAATTTCAGCAGTTGGGGAGACTGAGGTAAGAGGGTTGTCATGAATTTCAGGCCAGCCTGGGTCAGTGAACAAGAGAGTTGTAAAATGGAATGGAATGAATTGTGGGGGGATGGGAAGGGGGAATGGGAGGGTGGGGAGACTCACATAGTAAACTAACAATGAATTGATACCATAAAACCCTAGCTTTTATACAGTAAGCTACTGAAGAAGCTGAGGGTAACACCTGGTACAAGGGGCCATCCATAGAATGGGAAGAAGCCTAACCTCAAGAATAATTGCTCAGCCCTGCATCTCCCTGTCCCAGTCATTGGTTCCTTCCCATACTGAGCTGTTGATGAAAGAGACTCACAAGGTCCCCAAAATGTGACAGACTTCTGTCAAAGCTCTTGAATACCTGCCCCAGGCCTAAGGTAAGACCCTACTGCTGAAGAAATCACAAGTGTCATCAAATAAAACAAAGAGAATCTGCTAGATTCAGAATGATAACCAGCTCCCAAATGGCACCATGTGTAGCACTGGAAGGTGTTGCATGAGCTGCTAGGGGAAATTTGTCAATGATATGTGGAGAAAGCAGAGGCCACTGATATATAATATAGACAGTTGTCACAATAATGCTGAACACACAGCTGTATGGAAAAGACCAGCAAGTCAAGAAATGCCCATCTGTGCAATGGTGGCACTAAACCAAGGAGGGTAATCAATGGCTTATTGGTTGGCTAAGAGATCTGCTTAGTGACAAGGAACCCTTAAATGGAACTGGGATCCATGGCAAAATCCTATGGGGACCAAGATCTTGGGCTCCTAGGGGAAATTCCCATTAGCAGAAAGCTATAGAGAGGCTACACCAATTAGGAGCTAGCCAAAATAGCAATGTTGTCTCATTTAACCTATATTGATTTCACTCTCTGATGGAGATTCTGTTTATATTTTTCAGAAGGCATTGAGAGAGCTGGGGACAACTCAATTTCACCAACAAGTCATTGGATGAAACCTGACATCCTGGTAAGAGACAAACCACATATAGCCTTCACACAGGGCCCAAATGAAACCTATGAAAAAGTGATGAGACAAACAAGAGACCAATCACCACAGCAAGACTGATAACCCATGAAAGGCCAATGGCACCCAACACAACCCAGGGCAAAGGTCCAGAGATACTTAAGATCTCAACAACAAAACAGACTCAAAACTCACCCACTATGACTTAGGGAACTGATCAGAAGGGGGAGCTGAAAGAATGTAAGAGCCATAGTGAGGGAGAATATCCAGAGACATCGCCCCCCCCCCCTTAGCAACAATACACAAGGGGAAAGGAAAAAAAAGAAGAACAAAAAACTGACTACCTCTGGTGCAGTTCATAGGAAGTACCCCAGTGGGTAGGGGACAGAGAGGAGGGAAATGGGGACACAGTCACAAGATTTGCTCATACAATGTCTATAATAATTTGTAATAAAGATATTTTAAAAATTGAAAGTTAGGCTGGAGAGATGGCTCAGCAGTTAAGGCACTTGCCTCCAGTGCCTAAGGCCCCGGGTTCAATTCCCCAGGACCCACATAAGCCAGACCCTCAAGGTGGTGGCACTGGTTCTCTCTCTCGCTTGCTCTATCTATCTATCTATCTATCTATCTATCTATCTATCTATCTATCTCTCTGCTTGAAAATGAATAAATAAAATATAAAAAATTAAAAGTTAAATAAACACAAAAATAACTTGGATTAAAGTATATATTCATTTTCCTTCTCTCTCCCTCTCTCTTTCTCTCTTTCCTTCTATCCTTTCTCTCTCTCTCTCTCTCTCTCTCTGTGTTGGATTGGAAATAAATATACATTCTTAAAACTTACATTCAGTTTCCAAGTGAACACAAATTCCAAATAAATGGATAGGTCAAATTCCAAAGCAATACCATATGGTAGGATGGCAAATTGCTTTCAAGTTACTTAGAGAAATAGAACTTAGAGGAAGTGTGCCACCTATGCAAATCTGTGTGTATGTGATGTACATGCACCTGGATGGGTGGATAGATAGATATTTAGAAGTGAATACACTGACTATAAGAAATTGGCTTTTACAACTATGGAGTAACAAATGCCAAGACTGTCAATGGCTTAGTTCTGGTTGGAGTCCATAGGCCTAAGAATCAGGAGCACTGATGCTGTGATACCAGTCAGAAAGCTAATAGGCTCGTGGTTCCAGTGGAACTTTGCTTCCACCTAAGTCCAAAGGCAGGATTTAAACTGATGCCCAGCTAGAAGGCAATTGGATAAGGGAGGGTCCCTCATTCAAGAGAAGGTCGATCTTTGTCTTCCATCCAGTCCATCAATAGAAGGGTCATCTTTCTCATTCAAAATATCCTCAGAGCAACCCGAGTCATGATGTCAAGCCAAATGTCTGGGCTGGAGAAATGGTTCAGTGATGGGAGGCACTTGCTTTCAGAGCCTGATGGCCTTGATTCAATTTCACAGTACCCACAAAAAGCCAGATTCACAAAGTGGCACATGTGTTTGGAGTGTGTTTGCAGTGGCAGAAGGCCCTGGAATCAGTCTCTCTCTCTCTTTCTTTTATAAATACATAAAATACTTTTTTTACATATCTGGGTTCAACCAGGCCCAGTCACATTGACCCGTAACACTAACAGTCACAGAGGTGGTATAGCAGAGGATGCTAAGATGTAAACATGCACAGATAGCTTTGATTGCAAAATGCCAGTGCCAAGATAGGAACACTGTGAGTCACCTCTCTCCAGCACCCTGTTCCCTCCCCCTGAGGGCTGCTGGCCTCCTTTGCCACCAGAGACAGTCACTGGATCCACAAGGAAAGGTGGGATTGAGTTGAACACCTGGTCCTCCTACATCACTCTGGGAATTGAAGATGATTGCCTCTGAGGACTTCTTATGTTAAGGGCCCAGCGAGCCACACCATGCCCTGTCCTTTACATTTTTTGTTTGGAGAGCATCCAACGTGTTCCTATGACTCACCCATTGCTTTCCTAACTCAGGTTGCCACACAGCTGAAGTTGCCTTTTGCCCACCCAGGGGGACATCATGCTGTGAAATGTTTGGGACATGATTACAAATCCAAAAGCCTCCAAAGGTCAGGCAGTGAGAGAACAGCAGATGTCTGTGTGTTTGTATAGCTGATGGGGTGTGTGAGGGCTCCTGTGGAGGAAGTCAGTGTTTGGGGGATTTCCAACCATTTCATCCAGTGCCCTGTCTGCCAAGAAAGCTGCATTTCATTCTTGTCACCCCTCCTTCTCTCAGAAGCTAATAGACAGCAGCACTCATACCTGTGGGCACCTCTCTGACCCTAGGAACGAACACACACAATTCAACAGTTTTACTTTGTATTGTTTCTGCTTTGCAATTGGCCAGAGCTTTAGACAGAAATCTCATCCATCCTTTACAGAGAGGAAGTCTGAGATGCAGACAGAAACAGTTCCCACAGAGAGAGATGTAACATGTCTTTCACATTGGGTACTGGTATTTTTTTCCTGAAAAATCCCTGTGTTCACTCCTGAAGTCACTGAACAGTCCTGTGGGTCTCTCTCTCTCTCTCTCTCTCTCTCTCTCTCTCTCTCTCTCTCTCTCTCTCTCTATCTCTATCTCCTCTCTCTCCTCTCTTCCTCCACTCTCTCTGTATATCAGAGCTGAGAACAGACAAGTGCAAGAATGAACCTTCCTTCCCCAGGAGCAAGGACACACAGATTACACTGTCCTTGTCAAGGGTGTCCAGGGCAAACTCAGTCCAGCTTTTCCTCAGCTCCATCCTCCACCCAGAGCCCCAGCACTTCTACTCCTCCTCTGACTGTTGCCCTCATGCTCTTTGCTGACTAGCACTGGGCCAGAGAGGAAAAGGAGCAGAGAGCCAATGCAGGCTTCCAGTCTGGGGAGCTTGGGAGGACCTTTCTCACACATCACCAAATGTGACAACTCTGAAAAGCAGCAGAGTTTAAGAGGCTATTACGTGAAGCTGAGAGGACAAGCCTAGCACTCTGTTGGCACTGCTGAACTATTGTGCATGTTGCTGTAAGGAGCCTTGTCATTTGGAGGAGGGAGATGAACACACAAAAGATGCACTGAATAGCCAAGGGAAGTGAACACTGGAAGCAGGTCTTGGGATTGACAGAATCCCTGTTGGATTCAGGACAGAATGAGACCAGGTCACAGTCACTCAGAGGGAGCAGGGAGAGTGTGCTATTGAGAGAGGAGCCATTCCCAGCAGAGAAAAGAGAAACCAGCAGTGGAATAAAAAGGAATGCAAGGGAAATGTCTTAGTCATCATAGGGTGCTGTAGTTGGCTTTCATTCTCATCACTTGCACAAAAAACGGGGCCAAAAGCAGTGTGTGGAAGGAATGGGTTAATTTTGGCTCCAGGAGGAAGCTCCATAAGGGTAAATAACATTATAATATGAGCAGAGGGTGGACATCACCTCCTGGCCCACATCAGGTGGACAACAGCAGCAGGAGACTGTGCCAAACACTGGTGAGGGGAAGCTGGCTAGTCCCCACCCATAAGACCGCCCAAATAACACATCTCCAACAAGGTTCCAATTCCAAAATTACCATCAGCTGGGGATCAAGTTTCAGAACACATGGGGGGCACCTGAATCAAACCACCACATTAGATGAGGTCACTGTGATTATATGATGAAAAGATTTTTTTCATCATTTTTTATCGTCCATGATGAGATACATTTAATGAATTTAATTGGTTGTTATCCCCAGTTCCCCAATGCCCCTCTTCCCTACCCCCAATCAGCTGGATATCCTCCTCCATGGGCAGTCTGGATCAGTCCATGGGTTAGGGGATTATGGATAGCCTAGGAGTCAGCCGGGTTCCACCCAGCTTAGCATGATGTTACTGAGGGGGGGGGATGTCTCTGGGAGTTCTCCTCCACCATGGCGGTTACAATCTTTCTGCTCACACTTCTGCTCAGTTCCCTGAGTCATGGTGGGTGAGTATTAAGGCTGCTTTATTGTTGAGGTCTTAGGGTCTCTGTTTTAGGTTGTGTTGAAAATCATGTTGGTGTCTGTCTGGCTTATCCTGTGTTGACTGACTGGCTATGGTTATGGGTCTCTTGTTTATCCCACCATTCTCTGCGGGGTTCCATTTGGATCCTCCACAGTAGGTCTGGTGTGGCTCATCTCTTGCCAGGATGTGAGCTATCTGCCTGTGGTTCGTTGGTAGGGTTGGATGAGTCACAGCTCTCTCGCTGCGTTCTGAAAGACACAAATATAATCTCCATCAGAGAGTGTGAGACCAGTATAGGTTAACTGAGCTACACATTTCTGAATTAGCTAGATTCTATTGTTAGTAGCCTCTTTGTAAATCACTCATATAGTGCATCTCTTTGGGGGCCCAAGAGTTTGTTTCCCAGTGCATTTTGTCCTGAGTCCCCAGTTTCATGAGATTCTTTTTTTTTAGGTCTTAAATATATATTTATTGTCCATAATGAGTTACATTATTCAGTGGGCAAACAATGAGTTGTTATCCCCATGAAGAGATTCTTGAAGGTCTGGAAGGATCTGTTCCTCTCTGTGGCCGTAGAAGATATTCACATGCTGTTGGTCACATTCCTGGAACTGCTTAGGTACCATTACCATGATCAAATGACTCAATCCTCAAACCAGCCCTGAAGAAAAGAGATGATTGTCCCTGATAAAGGCAAGGAGAGGGGCCACCTGACCTTAATAGCTGTAATACACATGATTCCATAGAGAAGAGTAGACCTTAAGTTCAGAGCCCGGGGATATGCATTGTTACATGGCCAGGGAGAAGTGAGGGTGCCGACAGAATTAGGCCTGCTAAGTATTGGACTTTGAGCTGGAAGACTCACTGGATTAGGTCAAAGGAATGGATACAGGGGTCCTCTCAGCAACTGAGGACAACGGAACTCAGGAGAGGTGACAACAGAAGGCAAGTTGGAGTGATGGAGTGATGGCATCACTGGATCTGAAATGAGAAGAAGGGGCTCCAAGCAGGAAATTCTAGGCGTTCGAGAAATGGAGGAAAATGAATTTTCCCCTGGATCTTCCAGAAACTATGAGGGTTTTACGCACATCATAATGGCCAGGGGAGACTTGTGCCAGGCTTCTGATGTGTGTTGGTTACATCACTGTGTTGCGATTTGTGATTGCGGCCACAGGATAATCAGCTTTATTTAAAATTTTTATTTAAATTTAAATTTCTTTTTTTTTTATTTAAACTTCTATTTAACCCCTGCTGGTTAAATAGAGGATGTGGTTGCTTAGTGGTCCAGATGTTCACTGCTTTGCTAAATTTACGGACTATTTCAGGACATGTCAGTGTTGTGAACACATGGAATCCACACTTGACCTCACTAAGCCCTGCCCCTTAAGTAAGCAGAGGCAGAATGTCAGTCAGGTCACACTCTGGGCTTTACCTTATGGCGCTTGGATTTTAATTACCAGAAATGTAGGGCCCATCGATTTAACTCTACTCTAAAAATAATTGGTCCCGTACAAAGATCTATCATTGCTTATCAATGCTCTACTTGTCACAGTGCTCACGGGTGTGTTGGTTTGCCTGTGTTTGCTTTATACAAATTGGCAGGCTGCACTCCTAAGGGGGTGGGACCTGAGTCCCTATTCCAGATTTGGGGCCTCATCTAGGGGCAGAAACTGACACTAAGCAGGGCCTCTAAGATGTGAGGACAGCCAGATGAGATCTGCCCACATCCCTCCTGGGCCAATCGGCTCTCAAGGACGGCCCCCTGCGCACCCCTCTCTTCTCTGCCCGAGACTCTCCTTGTCCCCCAGCCTCTCCTCCATCTCCCAGTCCCTTCTAGGCCCAGAAGCGCTTTCCTTGAGGACTGCCGGTGCCACCGCCTAGCTGGTTCTTTGTGCCCCGATTCTCGCTGCTGGGAACGGCGGGGCCAAGGGTGAGTGGGGGGTCAGCGATGGGGTCTGCACCAGGAGAGGCCTGCTGCGACAAAGGCCACCGCCAGCAGGGCAGGGAGAGGGGAGATGATGGGGACTATCTAGTGGGTGGTGGGACCAGTGTGGGGGTTCTGTGCCCTGCAGAGGTGTCCCACAGAGGATCCCCTTCTTCCTCACCCTCCCTCTGCTTTCTCTGCAGCTGGCTGTCTATTGCATTTTCTCTGCATAGCTGCTGTCGGCTGGGCAGCAGGCAGATGGACCCCCTGTTTCCTTGTTTGGTTTGTGCTCCGCAGGAAGCCATCAAGTATAGCACCCGGGCTGGAGGGAGGATCCATTCTGAGTTCTTTTCTGGCAGTTTGTCTCTGCTTAGCCCTCCCCTTCCTGGCCCCCAGGTAAAAGCCCTTTCCCAGGGCTCTAAGCGCCCGGGGACTTGTGGCTGGGTGCTGCTGGGAGTGGGTGTGGGGATTCCTGAGAGCCTGGGTCTGGAATGCATTTGGCTTGCAAGAGATGGATTATACAGTTCCCAGATAAACAGCCCCCAGCTGGCCTCTCCTTGGCCCAGCCTGCAACGCTGGGAGGCCCTAAGGACAGTATAGGAGAGAAAGAGCTTTGCCAATTGGATAATCGTGGAAACTTGGAAAATGTAAAGAACAGAATGTCTCTGTCTGCAGGCTGACTGGCCGACCCTCTGTCTATCTCCAAACTGCATCCCTGGAGTGCTTTGCCTCCTGCTTCCTCATGTGCTGTGCTTTAAAAAACAAACAAACAAAAAAAGTGAATAAAAAGATTATATAACATCTAGGAGTTGCCAATGAATGCCTCACCCTAGGGCATTTACAGACCTTCACCCATGACCCTTTTTGTGGTTTTATTTTAGTCACCATTTGCTTGCCTTGATCGTTTTAGGTGTTGGTTTTCCCTATTTTTAGCTCCAAGTTATTAACATTATCCTGTACATATTCTTAATTTTTTAAAATACGCTCTTGTCTATGCTTCCTTTATTTTCATTATTTATGATTTAATATACTGTATTCATTCTACTGCTGGAGGACACTTGGATTTCTAGTTTGTCTATATGTGATAAATTACCTCAACACTTAACAGTATAAAGTCAAAAACCAACCAAACAAACATTACCATAACAAACACTGCTAATATTTTCCCGCCATCTCCCAGTTTCTGGGAATCAGATCCGAGGGACAGCTTTGTCAGGAATTCCTGTCTGAGGATCCTCAAAGGCTGCAATGAAGGTGCAAGGTCATGAATGTACCAAAAACAGATGAACGCCAAAGCAAAGAAAATGAAATCCACAGCCAGCTGCAGAGAACTCAGAGGGACAGTGAGGAAGGAAGAGACCCTCTGTGGGACACCGCTGTGGCCAACACAGGTCCCCAGGCCCACAAGGTAGTCCCTACCACCTCCCAGAATGCACCCACAGTAAGCCTCCCCACCCTGTGGCTCTTACATTGTTTTTGCCCCCTCTTCCATAAGAGCCTTGGGGGGCATGTTAGAAATCACTTGGCAGCCCCTTAACTTTCTGCTCTGATGAGTTTTGAGTCTCCTCACTGCCTACAGTCATGTCCATTGAGAAGGTTCTCTGCATTGTCCCTGGGCCCTGATGGCTGAGGCAGAGATGATCTCCCGTGCTAGACACTTGGTCTTTTGCTGTTGTAATGGGCATCCCGGGTATTTACCACCATCTGTAAACAGGTTCTCTAACCAAGAGTGAGAGCAGCACTCAAGTTCAATCTGTCACAAAACAGCAGAAGGACTACCTTGAAAGAGGAGGGGGCCTCAGTGGAATGGGGTCAGAAGAGGAGAATGCGATGACCAAATTACAGTGTGTTCATATATTAAAGTTTCCAGTAAAAATTATCAACAAAATAATCAAGGCCTGGACACTGGCTCAGGCCACAGCCTTCTCAAGGCTCTGCCAAGCTTATATACAAGGCTGTTGCAGGCTTTTGGCCTCCCTTACTTTGGTTAGGCACATCTGTTCTCTGTCTTATGGGCCTATGTAGGCATAGAGGCTTGTCAAAACTGACAGGTCTTCCTTTTTCCAGAGTGACCACTTCCAGAGAAATAGAAAGACAGGACTGATTCTTCTCTGTGCACATGTGTGTGGGGGTGGGGTGAGGGTGGAGGTGTTTATATGTGTGCATGTGGAGACCAGAAAACAGCATCAGGGATTGTTCCTCTCAAGTGCCATCCCCTTTTTTAAGAGAGAGGGTCTCTCACCAACCTGAAACTCAATAAGTAGGCTAGACAGGCTGTCCAGTGAACCCCAGGGATCCTCCACCCTCCACCACCCCAGCGCTGGGATTACAAGTACATGTGAGTTCTGGGGAGCGAACTCAGTTCCTCATGATTGTGAGGCATTCACCAACTGAGCTCCTGAAACCATTCTGTCACCTAATCTCAAAAGAGATATCACATCCATTTTGCCGTTTTCTGCTTAAAAGTAAATGTTCCCTCCATACTTAACTGGAGTAATTTCATCAGGCATGAATACACAGAGGTGGGTA
>PVHP010015190.1:0-37807 GCA_004024765.1 Zapus hudsonius
TGCCCTGGTTCATCAGGTGTCCTCTATCACTCATATGAATGTCTCCTTGACTTGGAGTCTCTTACTGAATGAACCTGGAGCTGTCATTTATCAGACAGACTGGCTGATCATGGAGCTCCAGAGATTGTCTGGTCTCCACTGCCCTCAGGCTGGGGTTATGTGGGTACTGAGAAATTGAACTCAGGGCCTCTCAGGCTCTCATGCTTTTTCCGAGCCGTCTCCCCACCTCCATAGTCATTTCTAACTGCATCACAAAGATGCAGACTCTCTTTTCTTATTTCTCAGGTGAAAGTCTATTTCAGATTATACCATGTCTGCTGAGCATTTCAAAGCACCTTCTGGATTGAAAGCTGAAAGGCCTCGCTACACCCCCCCATGCACTCGAACATATGCACACAGACACATGAGTGTTTGGATTTACATAAATGCCAGTTAGGACTTGCTTATTAAATCAGTAATGAGCCTATCTCTTCAAAGGCCTCAGGATTCATTGAATGCCTTCAGGATATGCTTTTTATACAGAGTCCACCTTTTATGAAGGATACGGGTCTGCTGGATAAGAGTTATGCTAATAACACATCTCTGCAGTGTCTTCTTGGCCATATGAATTTTATTTTCCCAGTAAGACATGACTGAGGCTCTGAATAGTCAAAGAAAACATCTCTCTTACGTTTTTTCCCATGAATAGGACACTCTGTGTTCTGAATTGTTGCTCACTGGAGCCTGCACATGGTGTATTTTTCTAACGGACAAATGGGGCAATCCAGGTAAAGATGTGTGTGCCAAGGAAAGCACACCTTCTTCGTCTTCGTCTTCTTCGACTTTCTCTTCTTTCTTTCCCCCTTCTACCTGTGAGTTTAAAAAGGTGTGTTTTGAATTATAAAAGTAATCTTTTTAAAATATTTATTCATTTTCAAGCAGAGAGATAGAGAGATAGGGAGAGAGAGAGAGAGAGAGAGAGAGAGAGAGAGAGCGCGAGCGAGCACCAGGGCCACCACCTTGTGGGTCTGGCTTATTTGGGTCCTGGGGAATTGAACTAGAGCCTTAGGCACTGGAGGCAAGTGCCTTAACCACTGATCTCTCCAGCCCCTATAAAAGTAATCTTAACACATTTATTACAAATTAGTGTTCTGCCAATGATCAGGTATCCCTTCCTGTTCTCTTGTCTTCCAAAGTAAAACAGTACTATGTCCTGAAGGGGTATTCCGTGCTGGGGAACAGCGGTTGAGAACACGGGAGACATTTATAAGCATGAATTTCTGGCCCTGAGCTCTAATTTCTGTGTATGTAGATGGATAGATGGAGAGAGAGAGAGAGAGAGAGAGAGAGAGAGAGAGAGAGAGAGAGAGAGAGAGAGAGAGAGAGAGAGAATGTGAGCTGTTGTCCAGAGTAAAACAGGGCATCCCACCTAAAATGAAAATACCTAAGCAGACATCATAGATAAGCCTATTTTCCAGCTGTGGAATCAGCTTGCACCTGATAAAAGGCTTTCATATGATTTGTGGTCCTGTTAGTATGAAAAGTCTTGTAAAAGTATAAACTGCAGCTGGTAGGCTTCTTTAGGAGAAAGAACACATTCCTACTGATGGGCATTGACCTGTGAGCCTCGGAACCTGGTCCAAACACAGGAAATGGCGCTCACAGTCTTTGATTGAGCTTTCTTTTAGTAAGACTTTCTCTTTTGGCCCCATATTTAGAAATGAGGTCACATTTAGTTCTTTTTCTTTTCCAGAACAGAACCACACCCCTCAGGCCGGAAAGACCCAGCCAGAGGCCTGGGGAGACCAGTGCCTTTTGGCTTAGAGGATGGTGGGAGTGGCAGCCAGAAGCAACAGTTTTTTTGTCTAGAAAAAATTCAATGTTCAGTTAAGTCGAACAAGTGCCACCTGTATGAGATGCTGGATGGTCAGAGCAAAATAGGGAAGGAAATGGGTGAAGTTCTTTTTCCTCTTTCTTGAATTATTCCCTCCCCCACCTCTTCGAGGGACAGCTCACAACTGTCAAAGTCTGATGAGATGGGTTATGGACTCCTTGGGAGAAAGGCTCGTGGTCCCTGGAGGGGCTGAACTGACTGACGGTTGCCCTTTGCTGAGTTCTGAATTCTGACATCACGCTTGGTCCTCAAAGCCATCCTGTGGGATGTGGGGGCTTAGGAGTGTGAGCATGCCAGTTCCTCTAAGTGGCCCCGGTGGTCAGTTTGCTCCTACAGGAGGGACAGCTCCAGAAAGTCCTGACACACTGTGGCACTTTAGCTGAGGCCTTCAACGTTCCTTGGAATGGTGATGTCTACCCTTTCCAGTTTTGTTTGTTTGGAGGTTGACCCACTTGGGTGGGGTTGAACTAATTCTTTGCTCAGCTGAATATAGGGTTGACTGCCTCATTGGGTCCCCCCTGGGGGTGGGAGGTATATCCTCCAGCTGGGGCCACTGAAGATCTGGGCAGAGTCACAGCTGCTCTGAGGTCAAGCCTTCCAGGTGGTGATGGCCCAAAGGGCATTGGAGCGGTGGCGTGGGAGGTGTGGGGAGATTGTGGGGGTAGCATTATTTGGGCCATCCCCAGCTCTGGTTGGCTTCCTGGTGACACTGGACAGAGGGCTAATATATTTGCTCATGTAGTTGCCTTTGCATTTCTGGGACAAAGCATCAGACCTAAAGCATTGGATGGGAAGAAAGCATTTATTTTGCCTTACAGTCCTGAGGGGAAGCTTCATGATGGCAGGGGAAAGTATGGCATGACCAGAGGCTGGACATCACTACCGTTTTTCCCTAGAAAGTAGAAAACAGTAGCAGGAGAGTGAGCTGACCCTGGCAAGGGGGATCTGGCTATAACACCCCAAGGCCCGCCCCCAACAACAAACCCCAAATTGCCACCATCTGGGGACCAAGCATTCAGAACACATGAGTTTATGGGGGACATTGGAGTCAAACTGTCACTTTTGCATAGTATATTTATATGTATCATCTGGACATAGCAGAGTAGAAATTTTCAGTTTGGTGTTGTGTACTGTAGGGCATGTGTAGTTCCTGACAAGTATGGTCAGAGTAGGTTTTCAGTAAGTGCTGACAACAGAATTTTGGGGGGCTTATCTCACCTGCTTGTCTTTCCTTGTGTGAGTTCCCGTCTTCTCTCCTTTTGGGACCCTATCTCTTCTCCCATGGATGGGATCAGCTTTGAATAGCACCCTTGGAACATCTGTCCATCAAGTTCTTTATCTTCGTAAAGGATGAGACTTGGAATTTATGTCTTTGGGAATAATCTTTTGTTTTGGGTTAGGCCTGGATTTTGAACTTATTTCTGGCACAGATGGACCATTTATTTTTTTTAAAGCACATTCATGTGTGTATGTTGTGTGTGGGGGTATGTGGAGTTTGCTGTTCCTCAGGTATACCATCCACTTTAAAAATATTATTTATTTATTTGCAAGCAGAAAGAAATAGAGAGGAGACACACAGAGAGAATGGGCACACCAGGGCCTCTAGCATCTGCAAACGAACTCCAAATGCGTGTGCCACCTTGTGCATCTGGCTTTATGTGGATGCTGGGGAGTTGAATCTGGGTCGTTAGGCTTTTCAGGCAAGCACCTTAACCACTCAGTTATCTCTCCAGCCCATCCCATTCACCTTATTTTGAAACAGGGTCTCTCATTGGCCAGAAGTCCACTATTAGGCCAGACTGGCTGCCCGTGAGCTTCAAAGGTCCTCCTGTCTCTACCTCCTCTGTGATGGGATTATAGGCATGTGCTGCCATGCCTGGCATTTTGCATGGGTTCTGAGGCTAGAACTCAGGTCTTCATGCTTGTGAGAAAGCACTTTACTAACTGTTTTTGATGGACATGCTGTTTTTTTTTTTTTTCAAGGTAGGGTCTCGCTCTAGCCCAGGCTGACCTGGAATTCACTATGTAGTCTCAGGGTGGCCTTGAACTCAAGGTGATCCTCCTACCTCTGCCTCCCTAGTGCTGGGATTAAAGGCATGCACCACCACACCCGACACATGCTGATTTTTGATCAGGAAAGGGAGTGAGTCTTCAAGTCTCATTATTTTTTGTCTGCTGGGGATAGAAGATTCCAGAGAGACTTTGGGAGCTGCGGTTCCTGGCATCGTTGGCCTTGAACCGACTTTTTTTTACTGTAGTGCCTTCTCTGTCCATATCCCTGCAGGTAACCTTGCCCTGTGTGCTGCACTGTGAAGTGGGACGCTTCCTTTGAGCTGTGTGTGTCTGGGTTTTGCATGTGGAGCTGGTGGGAGAGCTTTTCTTTAGGGTCTTCTTGTCCAAGGGCAAATTTAGGACTGCTTGCTTGCCTCAGCTCTCAGGGACTTTTCTTGTGGGGGTTGGATTCTCTCTCCTTGCCTCTGCTGTCTGTTTCTTCACCTTCATATGGAGTCGGCCCCTCCTGGTTTGTTGGGCGGTGATGGATGGATGGATGGGACCTGCTGGAGCACCCGAGTGGGATGGCTGTGCTTGTGGAGTGTGAGGACAGCTTCCAGTCCCTCACTTGGCCAGGGTGAGTGGCTCTGGTCCTCTTTGGCCTGTGGGTCTGAGTTCTGTAGGCTGCATGGCTGAGTGCTGCAGAGGCGAGGGAATCACTGCCCACAGGAATATGGCTCTGCATGTGTTCCTGTTCGTGGAGAAGATGAAGACACAGCAAGTGATGTGTACATCTTTGCAACCATGTCCGAGTGTTCCTCCTTCCATGAGCTCCCCTGAACTGCTGAAGGAGTGCCCTGGGCTGGCACGCCTCACCCCATTAGCTCAGTTAATCTTCACGAGAAGATAGTGGGGTCATGTCTCCGTTTTACAGATGAAGAGATAGAGATTAGAGCTCTCTTGCCCCAAGGGTCACTGTCATTCATTTATCCGTTCCACAGAGAGTTGTTGAGTGTCTACTGTGTACTGAGCTCTGACTTCAACTTGGCCTTAGCCGACAGGAATGGCAGGCTCCCTGTTCTCAAAGAGCCTAGAATCTTGGGAGTGAGGGTTTTCCTTGGTGAGCTCTTCAATACATTTTGAAAGTTCTGCTGGGCCTGGTGGTGCAGACCTGGAATTCTAGTTGCTTGGGAAGCTGAGGCCGGAGGATCAAGGCTTCCTGGGCAAGTTCAAGGCTAACCTGGGCAAATCAGTGAGACCCTGTCTCAATATAAAAGGTTAAAAAACGGTTGGACAATAGTTCTTCGGTATTGCACTTGGCTAGCTTATGTGAGGCCCTGGGCTCCATACAGTACCGCAAAAGAATTAAAAAGAAAAATAAAATTACTAATTAGTCAAGGTGAAGTCCAATGTTTGAGCTTGCAATTTGGTCTCTTGAGGTTCAAAGGCCATAGGATGGATCTCTGTCTGGCAGGATGAACTTGGCCATATATTCCAGCTGAGTTTGGGGCCAAGAAGCTTATTAAACTGGACGTGGTGGCACATGCCTATATTCCTAGCACCCAGGATGCTAAAGCAGGGGAATCTTTAGGTTGAGACCAGCCTGGTCTACATCCTCAGCTATTGTCTCAAAAAAGGGGGTGGTGATATAGCTCAGTGGTTGGCACATGGCCAATTTTGATTTTGATCCTCAGCACCAGTAAAAAAAAGTTTGAAAAGATAAATTTCTTGAATATATTGCCAACATTAGCCAATAGTAATTTCTTTTTGTTTGTTTGTTTGTTTGTTTGTTTTTTTGAGGTAGGGTCTCACTCTAGCTCAGGCTGACCTGGAATTCACTATATAGTCTCAGGGTGCCCTTGAACTCATGGTGCTCCTCCTACCTCTGCCTCTTGAGTGCTGGGATTATAAGGTGTGCATCACCACACCCAGCATAATTTTTTTCCCCAGAGTTTGAAAGCTTGGTTTGTATTTTCTTTCAGATTTTGGTTATTATTTCAGCGATATGTATGTTTTTTTTATAAGATTCAAACTTTTTTTTTCAATTAAAATTTTATTTTATTTATTCATTTTCAAGCAGAAAGATACACAGAGAGAAAGAGAGAGAGAGAGAGAGAGAGCGCACCAGGGCCACCACTTTGTGGGTCTGGGTTATATGGGTTCTGGGGAATTGAACCCAGGGCCTTAGGCACTGGAGGCAAGTGCCTTAACTGGTGAGCCATCTCTCCAGCCCGATATGTATGTTATTAACAAGGAGCAATCAGAACCTGTTTTTTGTTTCCTTGTGACTTCATCACCCCTCATTCCAGTGTAATTTTTGAACCCTGATAAACTTGAAGAAAACAGAAGTTTGGAAATTCCTCCCCTGCACGTGGGCATGAATGTGACGGAGGAAGGGGGCAATGAATGGCCTGGAAGATGCTTTGGTGGTTCTTCGGAAAGAGAATTTTTCCACTCTGCTCATAGTCTTTCCCTCTTATGGGATTTATATATATGCGCGTGCATGTGTGCGTGTGAGCACCAGACACATGCACCTCTTTTCTTTTTTGATTTTTCGAGGTAAGGTCTTACTCTAGCCCAGGCTGACCTGGAATTCACTATGTAGTCTCAGAGTGGCCTCGAACTTACTTGGACCCTCCATGTTCTAGTAGTCTTCTCTTTGGTATATCTTCTGGGCATGGCTGGTAAGTGGTGGCTCCTTTGGAGTTTTGGTAACTCTCGCAGGATTTAGCAAGGTGCCTGGTGAATGTTTCTGTCTTCTCATCAGTCTGATGGAGCTCCTCAGGGAGATGGCCAATTAAGTGATGACCTCTTTTTATTCTATAGTACCTGTTATTTTCATTCTTAAGAATAGCTACCATCTAGGACCCTTTATTATACTGAGAAAATTCAGTTTATAAAAACTTCAAATAGAAAAACTGAAAGACTTCAGTTAGAAAAATAGGCCTATTATTAGAAGAGGTATTACCGGGAGAAGTTAAATATCTGGCTGACTGTCCATCGATAGGTGGAGGAACTGGGGTGCTAGCCTGCACTTCCTTACGGGACTCTACTGCCTGTGGATGGTCGTTGAAGGTGAAGCACTGGGGAAATGAGGGAAGGTATGATGGAGAAATGGAAGTCCCCTACTCTGGGATCTTCAGTGGAAAAATCTGCTGTGTCTCCTTAGAGCTCATTGGAAAACTGGTCACAGTGCTTGTGCCTTTTGGTATCTTGTCTGCTTCACTTGGTTTCTCCTGCGGATAACTGTTCTTTAACCCCCACCTTTGTAGCTCACATTCCTGCATTTATTACTGTGACGTGTTTTATTAGCTGTCTTTCATTGTTTTGAACATTCATTTTCATAAGTGGTTGTGACTGCAGTGTTGTTGCGTATGCACGTGCATGCGTGTATATACACATGTATACACATGTGCACACTGAACACTGATTGCGAACCCCGAAGCTTGTGATGGGTTGTTGAGATCCAGGCGAGAGCTGGAAGAGTCTAATTGACTTCCAGGTCAAGCTCCTCTATGTGCCTGTGTATGTTCATGTGTGTATGTGTGTACATGCATATGTTTGTGCATGTGGAGGCCAGAGGCCAATCACAGGTGCTGTTCTTGGAATGTCATTCACCTTTCTTGAGGCAGGGTCTGTCACTGGCCTGGAGTTCACCAATTAGGCTGCTCTGGCTTGCTGCCCCATCTGACCTAATCTGTCCTGTATTTGAATTGTTTTTTGATTTAAAGGAAGTTATTTGATCATATTCTCCTCTCTTAACATAAGGAAGTAATGTAATTGTTTTTTCTTTTTTCAGTATTTTATTTATTCATTTTCAAGCAGAGAGAGAGAGAGAGAGAGAGAGAGAGAGAGAGAGAGAGAGAACGAACCAGGGCCACCACCTTGTCTGGCTTATGTGGGTCCTGGGGAATTGAACTCAGGGCCTCAGGCACTGGAGGCAAGCTCCTTTACCGCTGAGCCATCTCTCCAGCCCTGTTTTTTCTTTTTTCCCCCTGATGAATGTGTTAACCGGTAGATGTGCTAGCACCTACTCCTTGTTTTCCTAGAGGATTTCCAGGGCACTATGAGGTGCTGCTCAGCTCTGTTCCAGTAACTTCCCGGAGGCTGGCTGCCCCTTAGCTAAGTCCTTTGCTCATCACAGCATCCTGTGAGGGACACAGTGTGTCATTCCCATGTTGGGGAGGAGCTGGCTCTTGAACCCTGAGGTAGGACTGGGATTCCAGGCCTGCCTCACATCCGTGGTGGCCTTGTTTCTGGGTCCTGCCCTTGATCTCTGTGTGCTTCTCAACTGCAGACAGTTTTGCCTCCTGGAGACATTTGAAATGCCAGGAGACCTTCTGAATTGTCGTGACTTGGGGGAGAGTTCCCAGGGTGCTACTAGCCTCCAATAGCTTGAGGCCAGGGATGCAGGTGGCGCTCTGCAGTGCAGAAGACTGTCTTTCTAGCCTGAAGTGGGTGGTCCAGAGGTGGAAAAACCCTGCTGGAAGGTGCAGCCTGAAGATCACTTGGGCTTCATGAGGCAGCCAGAAGGGCATGGAAGCCGAGTGTGTTTGGGAATATGACCTCTTTCAAGTTATTGTCTCGGACAAGTAGAGGGACTTTTTGAGCCCTAACGTAGGAAATGCTGCTTCTCTGGCACTGTGAATCTGGATCAGACTCCTGTTGGCACCCTTGCTTCCTTTGTAACTTTGAACCAGTTACTTTCCCTTGGGCCTCGGTTTTCTCTTCTGTCGACTGGGTCACACCTAAAATGTGATGATGAGCCTGAGTGGGCGCTGTGACCCCTCAGCAAGTGTGATGTCTTCAAAGGAGAAGACGATGAGGCTATCTGTAAAGGAGGCACTTAAGTGAGCATGCAGGTGACATGCTGTGGCTTCCTGAGGGAAAGCTTCTCGTCTTGCCCCATGCTCGCTGCCTGCACTAAGACGTTGTATTTCCAGCCATAACACCCTGAACGTGCCCACTCTCAGTGGATCAGGGTTGGGCCTGGGTAGCACTTGGATGGGAGAAATGACATCTCTGCTGGTCATCTGTGCCACAAGCTTTGTATCATCTCCTTTAAATTGGCCTGTGTCTTAGACTTGCGAAGGTCGAGGGACTTGCTCAGCTAGTTAGAGGTTCCCCATTATCTGCTTGTCATTTCCCCCCTACCTCCGCAGTGTATGCTACCGCAGAGTTTGTGCAATAGAAGAACAAGTTAATAACTGCATGAGTGTCACAGAGCCAGCCCCTGGGTCTCGCAGGGTGTTTGGGAAGATGAAATGAAAGGAGAAGTTAGCCAGGTGTGGCGATGCACACCTCTAACCCCAGCATTAGGGAGGCAGAGGTAGGAGGATGCCATGAATTTGAGGCGACCCTGAGACTACCTAGTGAATTCCAGGATTCCAGGTTAACCCCGGGCTAAAGTGAGAGCTTACCTTGAAACAAAACAAAACAAAACAAAACAAAACAAAACAACAACAACAACAACAACAACAACAGCAAAAAGAAGTTAAAGTCCCTGGCAATTAGTCTAGGGACTCAACAGATACCCCTCCAAGGTGTCATGATTTGCCGTATGCTTATGGAATATTCTGGACTGTGTTTGTGCCTGACAGCCTGCAACCATACAGTTCTGGATACAAATTCTTAGTGTCTGTGAGACCCCTAATCTCCTGCCAGATCTTAACATGTGGTTATTCTCTTCCCTTCCTCCCCCACAAGTATGACAGTCACATCTTTTCTAGAGTTTGTCTGATGAATTCTGGTCTACAGAGGCTGGAGGGTTGGTCTCATGACTAACATGTGAAGAAAAATACTACCCCCTACTTCATTCAGGGGCCTGTGGGCTCTGTGCTTCAAGGCGGCTGGTGCAGGGGTGTGATTCCACACGCAGACTTAGGAGTGTGGGGGTACCATTCCATTCAAGGGCCTGAGGGACAGGTGGTGAAGATGTGTCCTTGAGGTCGGGTCCAGGACTGGCCATTGGGGCTATCTTACTCTGGTCTGTGACATTGACCTCAGGCTCTTACAGGACACTATAGCTTGCTTGACTCAGGCCTCCACTGCTGGGAATAACCAGCAGCCTTGAAGACGAGGCGCATCTCAGTCTGAGTGCCTGGTCCCTCCGAGTCTTAGGGAGGCTGTTTTTCCAGCTCGGTTACTCGCTGGCACACATAGATCAATACACAAGGTGTTCTTGGAGAAGCCCAAGCTGAGTGTTGACTTTTGCTCCCTGGGATGTATTCTGCAGAGGAAGTGGGTTTTCAGGTTGTGGTGGGTATAGGATGTGGTCCTAGGTGATTAGTATTACACACAGTGGATCACGTTAACCAGGATTTTGGAGCTCCACCACTTTGTCGTTTGGGGTTAATGTACCTCAAAAGGAGCTTTGTGTTTCAGGGAGGCACCCTGGATTCTGCATGCATTTTTAACATTTGAATAGAAGTTAGGAGCA
This sequence comes from Zapus hudsonius, assembly GCA_004024765.1. Classification (NCBI taxonomy): domain Eukaryota; kingdom Metazoa; phylum Chordata; class Mammalia; order Rodentia; family Dipodidae; genus Zapus; species Zapus hudsonius. The sequence continues at coordinate 10,305 of PVHP010015190.1, forward strand.
TGCTCATTACTTTATTGTGTGCAATCAACCTGTCTCTGCCAAATAATTTATGACTCAAGTTCAAATCCAATCCTGACTTTGACATTTATTTGCTGTTTTTGTGAGCTCTAGAAAATACACTTTACACCCCCCCTCCAATCTGAGCTTCAGATTCCTGAATGTTAGAGCAGGACAAACTCAGATTGTTACAAGGTTCCAGTGTGTTAGTGCCTGTAAAGCACTTAGTGTACAGTCCTCGCCACAGCGCAATTTGGTAATGGTAGCTTTTATCCTAATTATTAGAGAGGCGGCTTGGTCTGGGGATAATGATGATGATGCTGGTGATGACAGTTATTGAGCGCTTACTATGTGTCCGCTGTTCTTCCAAGTACTCTGTATCAATTAAGCCATTTAATCCTCACAGTCACCCAAGGAAGTCAGTGATGTCATAATCTCAATTTTGATAGATGATAGAATGCAGGCTCGGTGAGGTTAGGTAACTTGGTCAAGGTCACCTCACCTAGCTCCAAGTCTAAACAGAGCCTGGGCTTCAGGATCGGGAGACCTGGGTGCTTGGCCCATTTGCCTGCCTTCTCCTCATAGTGTGGCCTACCACAGAGAACCCAACTATTTTGAGTAACCCTCTCAAACATTAAATGGAGCTAATGATCCAGACCCTCCTCTCCCCTTAGCCTTCATTGTCTGCTGTAGAGCGCAATAGTAGGTGCTTAGCATTCATTTGCTGATTAACCAACTAAGGGGTTATTATGAGGCTCCAAAGAGCTATAACATGTTGTTATTTTCTTGCTCTGAGGTGCTTATTGTAGGTGTCTAAGCAGCATGCCTGCTTTTTTATATTTCTGAACTACTTGAGAGGCACAGTATAAAGAATCTAGAGATGGAAACATCGTCTTGAGTACTGACAGAGGCTCGGGTGGAGGATGTGGCTTAGGTGTGGGCAGCACTGGCTTTCTGATACGAAGCTCAGGTTCAGTAGATGTGCCCATCAGTCATGGGGTAGCTGTGGGCACTCAGTAACCTATCCTTGCATGACTGTTGGCAGTGATAGCAGTTTGGGTAAGCTTTAGAGGGGAGGCGTGGACCTGCGATTACTCACTCCTGGGAGAACCAGGTGGGGAGCATGTGGAAGCTAGGAGTGTTGAGGTAAAGTCCTGTTTGAACCTCAGGAAGCTACAACATGTCACCTGCATGCTCGCTTAAGTGCCTCCTTTACAGATACCCTCATGGTCTTTGCCTTTCAGGGCATCGCACTGGCTGAGGGTCACAGCGCCCACTCGTGCTCATCATCACATTTTAGGTGTGACCCAGTTGGCAGATGAGAAAGTAACTGGTTCATATTTTGTTTGGAAACCAGAAGAAATTACTGTGTAAAGAAAAGCCCTTGGCCAGGTGTGGCGACCCACACCTTTAATCCTAGCCCTCAGGAGGCTGAGGTAGGAGGATCACTGAGTATAGAGTGAGTTCCAGGTCAGTTTGGGCTAGAGTGAGGCTATTTTATAAAGCAAAAAAGAGGGGCTGAGGAGATGGCTCAGCAGTTAAAACAGATAAAGGCACTTGCTTGCAAAGCCTGACAGTCAGGGTTTGATTTCTCAGCACCCATGTAAAGCCAGGTGCACAGAGTACCTCGGAAGTTTGTTTGCAGTGTCAAGGGGCTCTGGTTCTCTCTCTTGCCCTTCTTCTCTCTCTGCTTTCAAAGAAAGGAAAGAAGGAAAGAAAGAAAAGAAAGAACGAAAGAAAGAAAGAAAAAAGAAAATGTCTGCTTCTTCCCTTTGAAAACAGAAACATGACCTCTGCCATTGGGTCTAGTCAGCTTGTCCCCCGCCTCCTCATCAGCTCCTGGCCACTCTTTAAAATTTTAATTTTTTTTTATTTTTTGCTTTTGTGTGTGTGTGTGTGTGTGTGTGTGTGTGTGTGTGTGTGTGTGTGCGCGCGCGCGCACATGTACACACATGTGGAGGCCAAGATGTCATACCTCTCAGGTGCCAACCATCTTTTTTATTTTTTTGAGATAGAGCTTTTTATCTCATTGGCTCGAAGCTCACCTGCCACATTTTATTGGCTGGCCAGAAAGCTCCCGGAATCCTCCTAGTTCCCCTCCCCAGGGCTGGGATGATAAGCAGTATCTTTTACTTGAGGCCTGTGCTGACTGCCCCACTATCTCCCTTCCAAGGAAAAGTTCTTTTCCATCAAAGTGTAAATGGCATACAGTAAACAAAGGTTGAGCTCCTGTAAGATGCCACCTGTTCACAATGTATAGAATCAGAAACTATTTTTTTTCATTAAAAAAAATCCAAACTCATGTTGTCACACAAACAACAAAATCAGCCAGGATGTTCCAAGAGCAAACATTTGCTTTCCCACCCACAGACTTGGAAAGCTGCAAGACTGAAGAAGTCAGAAGACTGTGAGGTGGTTAATGCCAGATTCTCTTGGGGACCCAGAAGAAGCTTCTAGGCTGTTGGAAATTTTCAGTTGAATTAAGACCTTAACATAAGAAGAGGCAGAGAAGACAACTTTTACCTGCCTCTCTTCCTCATCCCTAGTATCCCAGAATAACATATGGTGAAGAGGTTTTCCAGGTCTGGGTGTCAGTAGCCAAGGCTGCTGGTTGCCCACGATGGCCCTGGAGCTCTTGTCTAGGGGTCTTGGGCTGTGGAGCAGCCTGGGTCTAGTCCCACCTCCATCACCATGGTGACCACTATTGATTTCCTGCACAACTCCTGTCTTCCCACCTCCTTCCTGACCTAGACTGCTTCCCAGGCATGTGATCCTGTCCTGGCAAATAAATTGGAGGTGTCAAGCTGTGTACAGATGATCAACTCTGTCATGGCCAGAGCATGCACCCTGGGTTTGCATGTTGTCAGGACGGGGGATTGTCAACTTGACAGGGTCCGACTCGCCTGGGAGTCAAATCTCTGTGCATGTGTCTGAGGGATTTTCTGAGGCACCTGCATGTCACACCCTCTCCAGAGGGCCTTTTGTTAACTTGGTGGATTCTCACAGTTGTGACCTGCAAGGTAGCCGCTGTGACTATCTGTCTCCATGGGACACATGAGGAAACTTAGTGGAATGGTGGTGGATCCCTGTAGGACCCACACACTGACTGAGTGGCGGAAATGGGGTTCTGGTGTCAGAAGAGGTCTCCATCACCTCTGTTCTGCTGCTTTGACCAGGATGCAAACTCCATTATAAAGCTCGGGAGCTGGCTGTGCGAGTCCTGGAAAGGCTGTCTGTTTTACATACAAGTTTCTGAGAAACTTGCCCGGCACTGGCAGGCATCTAAGCAATTACATATCTCCTGCTGTATACCAAGTTCAGGCAACTTGGAAACAGAAATAGCCTACAGAGGCCTGGCAGTGCTGGAGGAGAATCAGGAAAAAAGGAGAAACGTGGAGAAAACACACGTATCAGTCCTGTGACAGCATTGTTTCTGAAGCTCTTTCCCATGCATTTAACTACTTAATCACCCCCTCTCTGCCAGCTGCCAGCAGGTACACCTCAGCACAGCTCTTCCCCAGCTTGGGGCTAAGATTGGTTCCTGTCTGCACCTGCCTGCCTGCAGGGCACTGGGGCCTGGTGTGGGGATGTAGGAGCCAGGTAGGTGCAGGTCTGTCAGTACAAATGAGGGCTTTTGGGGAATGGCTTATATATTATTAGTTTGTAGGAAAGAGAATTGATGCCTTCACTTACAGATCCATCTTTGGAAAGTTTGGTCCATAAGAGGTGAGGTTTTGGCTGGACGTGTTGGCGCACACCTTTAATCCCAGCACTCGGGAGGCAGAGGAGAGGTAGGAGGATCACCATGAGTTGGAGGCCAGCCTGGGACTACATAGTGAATTCCAGGTCAGCTTGGGCTAGAGCGAGACCCTACCTCAAAAAACAAAAACAAAACTACAAAACAAAAAGGGTTTTGTCTGTCTTGTTCAACTGCTCTGCAGCAGTGACTGGCACGTAGTGGGTGCTTACTCTGTATTTGTTGAATGAATCAACAAAAGACAGTTGGCCTCCCTTCCCCGGTTCTCATTGAGAATTCTGGTTTTCACACTCGAGGGGGTGGTGTCACTGAGGGGGCAGTTACTTACTGATCACCTCCCTCCACATTGTGATGGGAAGTTCACATTTCTTAGCTGCTTTTGCTCTGACTGCTGCACTTGGCTGCCCAACAAAAAGCCAGAGAGAAATGAAGATTTCTAGCATCATTCAAAATGCTTGCCATTCCTCTAGCTTTGCGAAATCATGAGCTAGTTATTTTGAGTTCACGTAAAGGTCAAAACTTGATCTGCAGGAAGGAGGTTTCCTTAGTTTACTTGAGGGGAACTTTCCCCCTCTGTTTATTTTGCCCAAAGGCTTCTGTTTTTCTCCCTAGTGGAAATCTGGCATTTGCTGGAGAAAGTTCTCAGCTTATGTGTGTGTGTTTTTCAAGAAGAGCTCATGTTTTGGCTTTGGTTTTGATTCCCAGTGATCTTTTCCTGTCTGGGAGTTGATTTTCTGCTCCATGGAAGGCCAGCTCTTCAGTGGGTACTTGCTACTCAGTGTCATTCTTGAAGGTGCCTTGGAAACCATCTTCTCAGGCCTTCCAAGTGCTGGGCCAGCGTGTGTGCCCTTCCTTCTGTGTTCTGTTCAGATATGGAACTGTGACCCTCACAATATATGGGCTCTTTTCTCCGCCCCAGTCCTGCCTTTCATTAGTGTGGAACGCATGTTCCTCTTGCCCTCGTGTGTAAAGTTTTGGGGGTGGAGGGAGGTATTGGAGGCCCTGAGTCCCAGCTTGGTCCCAGTCCCTCCTGAAGAGCTAACTGGAGGTCTCTTCCCCCCAGGGCTGGATTAGCTCAGAAAATGGGAAGGCTTGCATTTTGGGGGGTGGATACTGTAGGAGTGGAAGCCAGGGAAGAGGCTCAGGCCCAGCAGGCCTTAGACCTGCTTACCAGCTGTGTGGGCACGTTCTCCATATTGCCTCAGCCCCTCCCAGGACCCCATGCTCTACTCAGTGCTCTTCCTGTCTTCTGAGTTCCCTACTTGGAGCACCTATCAGATTTCCCTCTTCACACAGATTTGCATTTACATGTTTTGAAAGCATTTGAAAGTATTTTTCCTTTTTGTAAATTATATTCTGTTACATTTTGAGACCTTTTACAGTGTATTTCTCTGTTGCTCTGATGTATTTGTAGAGCTCATTATGGATTATAAAGCACTTTATTGTGCTATCCTCACTCTGGACATACAAGGCCAAGGGAGGTTTAATGACACTCTTGGACTCGCACATTTGCCAGATGGAGGCTGGGTTTTGGACCTGGGCAGATGAGCTTCAGAATCCTTGTCTTTACTGTGTACCACACTGACCTGAGGATGTCTGTGAGATTAGAAGACATCACTGCTACCTTATTTCTCACAAGGGAAAGTCTTCTTGAAAACAATTCAAAAATAAAATGCACAGCAGGAACAAATATTAGATGCATAAATGAAAAAGGCGAGAACTCCCCGTTCTTGTGATGCTCTGAGATGAACCTTGTTAACATGGGAGGTGCTTGCATCTGCTCCATTCGGAATGCTTATGCTTTATGCGCACAAATGGCTCTCCACATTGTCCTAGAGGTGGTGGGACCAAGGCTCAGGGAAGAGTCTGGACTTGAACCCACATTTCCTGTCTGTATTGTAACCTGCCTGTTGGCAGACTAGTCAGAGGATTGGTTTTATGAGAATTCTCTAGGCCTGTTGTTGACAGATGGTCTTCTAAGCAGCCACAATGCAACAAATCACAATTGGGCCATGTTTGTAGGCACCTGCCAGAGCCACAGTGAAAAAGGGAATTGCTTTCGTACGGAGACAGAAGGATGTCAGTCTTGTTTCAGTCTAGAACCCTGCAGCTGTGGTGGAATAGAGAAAAGGACATAAAATGAGTCTTTCTCTGCCCTTCCTTTTCTTTCTCCTCTAGAGAGAGGGCTTTCTGGAAAGGAGACTTCCTGTGATTAAACTGGCCCTTCCCCAGTCCCAGAGCAATTATAGCGTTTCCAGCATGGAACCTTCTTCCCTGGCCTGCAAACAATAGGGGGAAGGAAAGGAAAGCAATGCATTTGCCCTGATGGTGCCAATGACTTCCTCAATGCAAGCCTGGGGCTTGTGCTTTGAAATCCCCAGTTGGAGGTCCCTGTAGGATACTCAAGGGATTTGCTTTCACTCTCCACTTCTCATTGTCCAGAGAAGCAAGCGTCAGCTTCTAGCCAAGGGCCCTAAAGTGTGAGTTCACTTGACAATGGAAGAGAAGGGAACCTTATTTATCCTAGGAGGGTGCTCTTTATTGTCTATGTTTGACTGCCCAGCCACAGGAAAAAGTTACCTGAACAAGCAGTGAGCAGAGTCCCCAAAGTGTGCATACATGTTTTTCTTAGGGAGAGGCTTTTCATGTACTTTTTTTTTTTTTTTTTTTGTTTTTTGAGGTAGGGTCTCGCTCTAGTCCAGGCTGACCTGGAATTCACTATGTAGTCTCAGGGTGGCCTTGAACTCACGACAATCCTCCTACCTCTGCCTCCCGAGTGCTGGGATTAAAGGCGTGCGCCACCACGCCCGGCCCTCATGCACTTTTAAAGGACTGTGTCCACAAGTGAGGTTCTAGTTTCCCATCTAGATGAGTGAGCAGGAAATTAGGAGGAATAGGAGAGGCTTGCAGAATAAGAAAGCATAGCCAGGGTGGAGATTGACTGGAGGAACTGAAAAAGGAGAAGCAAGCCCTCAGATGCTGTGGCCCTGGGGATCTTGACATGCTTAGCTTCTAGTAAGTGTGCAGATGACTGCGCTTCAGTCAGCTGGGGAAACTGTTCCAGCTCACTGTGTGCAGTCTGCTTTTAACCTGACTGGTCATCCTCAAAAGATCAGGCCGATAGTTTTAAACCCACAGTACCCAGTATAAAATTAGGCTGATGGTATTAAGCTCAGAGTGCCCAGTATAAAATCAAGCTGATGGTATTAAGCCCAGAGTACCCAGTATAAGATCAGGCTGATGGTATTAAGCCCAGAGTACTCAGTGTAAGAAGATAAACCAGCATGATATACACAAGTCTTCATCATGTACTTGTTCCTCATTTGGAGAGGCAGGATGGCTGAGGTAGATATGCTAGTGATGGCTATTGACTGAATGGATGGATGGTCTGCTCTAGACAGTAGGAGCAGCGACTGAACATTTCATAACCAGGTGATACAAGTCAGCAAGTCTGCAGGCTCTGAAAACCAGACCTTAGCTAGATGGAGTTTGGGCTTCGCTGATGGTGAGAACGGCCGTGGTCTGCATTGCCATGGGAAAGAGCCGAGGCAGGGGAACTCAGAGTCAGCATTGAATCTAGCCTCCCCAGTGTTGGCTTGGCCTCTCTTCAGAAGCCTCACTTGGCTCATGTGTGAAGTGAAGACCAGGCAACTTCTGCCCTCTTAGGTCTGTCCTGAAAATTTAATAGGAAAAGACATGGGAACTGTCTTGCACAGGCTGGCATGTCCTGAGAGCTGCCACTTCTCTTCTGTTCAGGCTCCCTTACTCTCCAAATGTGCCCCAGAGATGGAGACTTCCAGGTCAGCTTTGGAGAGGAAGTGACCCTAGCTGGTACAAAAGAGGGACTCAGTTGAGAACGAGATGTTCACTTGCTCGACTCTTGTCAATTCCAGTCAATGGTGAAAGCAAGTGCACCCATGGTTAAACTGCCCGAAGACAGTGGGCAGATGTAACTCAAACGCCAGACTTCACTTGGATCTGGGGACCATTCTGATGCCGAGTTGGTGGTGAAGGAAGCAGCTAACAGAGTGGAGCTGTGTCTTGTGTAGCTTTTCATGAAACTGCGATGGCAGAGTTGAGGTTTAGCGGACATCATGAGTGAAGAATTTATTCCTTAAATCATCTCTAAATGTAGCACACAGAGTGATATTTGGGTCCCACATTGGGGAGCATTCACCTCTTCTTTCCCCCTCCCTGTTCTCTCTCTAGGGGTGGAAAAGTACCATGTATTTGATTGAGCATTGGAAAATCCGTATTCTTATAACATGCTACAAGGGAATTGGAGCTCAGTGTGCAGTAGGCGTAGGTCATTCAACCCAGGCTCACTCAGAGTGTGGGTGGAACGGCCAGCCCCATTTATTCTTCCTGACTACTTCTCCTAGCAGGTATACTTTAATTCACTTAAATAATGTGTATGTAGGATGGGATTCCCACCATGGGCCTTCTGAGTTTGCAAAGGCCGATGCCCTGGTTTTAAGTATAAATCTGTCATTGTGGTGTTTTTACTCTACATATTATTCTATGTGGAAAATGTCTTTAAGTGGAGTTATTGAAGTATAGTTTATTATTTATCCCCTGGAAACTTACCAACAGCAGTGAGTGTCATTCATTGTTTGGAAAGGCGGAGCTTTGTAAAAATGGTTTTCAATGAAAAGTGGCTTTGACTTTTTTTTAAATGTAGAGGGAAATCTGGTAATTTGGTGTTACACGATAGGATGGAGCATTGGCTGGTCTGAATGTCACATGATTGTGTTCATTGTTGTAGAAGTATTTTATTACCTGCTTTCTGAGGGGTAGAGGGATTTGTTTTTCCTGGGATTGCATCATTATGGGTTCACTAGAACCCATACATTAAATGAAGGGCTTGGCTCCATATGTTTTTACCTTCCTTCCACTGCGGGAACCTTCAAGGTTCTGAATGGGAGATATAATGGCTTCTAACAACAGTAATGTCTGCAGAACTCTTCCTGTTGAATCGGTGGAAGTTGGTTGGAAGGTCCTTGGCACAGAGCTTAGTACTGGGATGCATTTTTTCAGCCATTCTGGAACCATCCTGATGGAGAAGAGCACTGTCTCATACCCATTGCTGATGAGAAAACACAGAGGAACGAGTTTAATGTGGAATTGTTTAATTCAAAAGCCAGCAATGGGTTTTTCTTGACCTTTTTCTGATCAGTATTTCTGATGTGTGAAATGATCTTAGATGTCAAATCAATTTTCATAGTCATTGATTTTAATAGGAACTTGGAGAAAAACCCATAGAAGCAATCTTGTGTTTTCTTGGATGGTATATCACATAGGGTGAAGGTAAGTTCATTTCAGTACAAAATATTCTGGTCATTTTAAACCAAATATTAAATAAGTAATGTTGTGGAGGATTTGTGGCTTTGGCACAATGTTGATAGTGGTTCTCACAGTAGGCTGGTCTCTGGCTGCATCTTGCACCTTCTGCTTCTGTTGGGTTCCTCAGGAGTTGCATACAGCGAGGCTGTCTGCATCTCTCTTCCTTCTGGTGTGTTTTCTGGGCTAAACTTCCAGCTGTCCCAGCCAGTCTTCCTTTTCCTTAGTCATTTCTGCCCCATTTGGCCCTGCTCTCAGCACTTGTCATATAGGGATACTGTCTGAGGTCACATTCCTCCCGGCATCCCTGGAAATGCTGCTGCTACGATGCTCACTGTGGCATTGATTCCCTTCTCACTACTGGGAGCATAAGAGAAGAAGGATTTATTTCAGCTTCCAGCTCTAGGTGACAGTCCCTCATGGCAGGGAAGTCATGGTTCCTGGAACTTGAGGCAGCTGGTCATATTCAGTCACAGTGAGGAAGCTGAGCAGACGGATGAATGCCGTTGCTCAGCTGGCTCTCTCCTTTTATCTAGTCCAGGATCCCAGCCAACAGAACAGTTCTGCTCATAGTTAAGGTGGTCTTCCCACCTCAATTAACCTAATCAAGATAATTCCTCATAGACATACATGGTCAGAGGCTAACCTAATTTAGACAATCCCTCACAGGTGACTCTAGGTCCCGTCTAGTTGATAATCAGTATAAACCATCACAGTCACCTGCTTTAGTAAGTGTTTCAGGGCAGTCCAATCGCCCACCCATTTTCTTGCCCCTGGGTTTTCCTCAAGAACCATTTACCTTGGTTTTCTCAGCTGCAAGACGGAAGATAATATGCATATCAAGTACATAGTATAGTGTTGTTCCAAAATGTATTTCCTACACCCAACTTTTTCCTGTGCCAGCCTGATGCTCCTCTGCCTCACAGAGCATGCTTGTATCTCAGGATCTGCCAAATGGGTTGGTATTTTTCAGATGATTTTCCTTTGTATCAATGGCTCTTGTTGTTCAGGTTTTGTGCAGGTAATGACAACTGGTATGAGGTACCTCATATCTGGAAGACGTTGTTTCAAAGCATTCCTCCCCATCTTTTGGCTCCTACATTCTTTCCACCACCTCTGCCTCAGTGTTCCCTGAGCCTTGGAGGGTGTGGTAGAGATGTCTCCCTTGGTGCTGAACACTCCACTGTCACTTCTCAGCACTTTAATTAGTTTTGAGTTTCCCCAGAGACTGAGTCTTTATAGGGACCCCAGACTGGCTTCAAACTCATGATCCTTCGAGTCTCATTTCCCAAGTAGCAGGATTACAGATTTGTGCTCCACACCTGGTCAGTATATCATATTTAAGACTAAGCAATTTTCATGGCAAAGGTATACTTAAAACATTAAATCATTCAAATCATTGAGATAAAAATTTTCTAAAATTTGAGAATTTCATAAAAGTTTTTAAGACACTTTAAATTTGAGGACCTAGATTCTGGCGGGAGAGGAACCACCACAGTCATACCGTGGAGGATCCATATGGAACCCCGCAGAGAATGACAGGAGGAACGAGGGACCCACAGCCACAGACATTCAACCTACACAGGATAAGCCAGTGAGACAGAAGCCAACGATCTTCGACACAAAGACCCCTAAACTCACAATCTTTTTTTTTTTTTAATTTTTATTTATTGTCCATAATGAGTTACAACATTTAGTGGGCAAACAATGTAAACTCACAATCTTAAAGCAGCCTTAATACTCATCCACCACGACTCAGGGAATTATGCGGAAGAGTGGGCGGAAAGATTGTAAGAGCCGTGGTGGGGGAGACTATCCAGAGGCATGGCACCCTACAGCAACAACACACTTGAGCCAGGAGGTCCGGGCTGAGTATTAGGCTATCCAGGGCCCCCTGCCACAAGGACTGATCCAGATGGTACATGGAGGAGGATATACAGCTGATTGGGGATGGGGAGGGGGGGCATTGGGGAATTGGGGATAACAGCTCATCGTTTGCCCACTGAATAATGTAACACAGTATGGACAATAAATATATATTTAAGATAAAAAAATTAAAGTTTTAAAGAAAAAAAATAAATTTGAGGACCTTATATATCTCCATGGTCTTCCCAGACACCCCCCCCCGTCCCCTCCCCCAGCAATAATTGACACATTGGAGAATTGGATTAATTTGTGCGTGGGTCCATTTAGAGCCTTTGACTTGATAAGGGTCACATGCATCATGCTCAGATTTGCAGTTACCCAGTGGGAGGCCCAATGCTACACACTGTTTGCATTCTAGGCAGTGGTGCATGGTGTAAGCTGTGTCATTCAGGTTGGGGCAGATCCCACCTTTTCTGTGACCCTGGCTAGCGCATGTCACCTTTAGGAGCCTTAGCCTAAAATTAATCAGACCCTATCTCCTTGTAGCCAAGAAGGAAGTTAGTAAAGCTGGTGTGGAAAAAAAGAATCAATCACTGTGTCATGCAATTTGGGTGAAACCGTGAAGTTCAGTGTCAACGTGACTGTCACGGAGACTTTGAAACTTAGCCCTTAGGCCCCTGTCCCATGTTTGATGTTCTCTGAAGTGCAGTGCTGCCACAGTTTTTAGGAATTTTTGAAAGTTTAGACTAATTGCTGAAATTAGTGAACAGAATATGGGTTTTCACTAAATAAGAGTCAGTTGTCAGTATGTGGGAGAATCTCACCTGCTTGGTGTTGTATGTTAGGCAGCTTGAGGAGGTGCAGGGGCAGAGCAGTGAGGGCTTCTGGTCCCCTGGCCAAGTTTACTCTGCAAAAATAAAGAGCTAGTGAAAGTATACCAGATAGGATATTACCTTCCAGAGAGCATAAAGAATAACTGGGAAATATTAAATCTTTGTTATTATCTGCCCTTTGTTTACAGTTACATTATAACTTTTTTTTTTAAGATAGGGTCCCTCTATGTAGCCCAGGTTGACCTTGAACTTGCAGTAATCCTGTCTCTGCTTCTGCCTCTTGAGTGCTAGAATTACAGGCATGTACCTCCACATCCATTTCAAAGGCTCTCTTTTTTATTTTTAAAATATTTTTATTTATTTATTTGCAAGTGGAGGGAGAAAAAAAGAAAGGAGAGAGGAGAAAGAGAAAGAGAGAGAGATAGAGATAGAGAGAGAATATTGGTGCTCCAGGGCCTCTAGCTGCTGCAAATGGAACTCAGATGCATGTACCACTGTGCATCTGGCTTTATGTGGGTACTGGTGAGTCAAACCTGGGCCGTTAGGCTTTGCAGGCAAGTACCTTAACTGCTGGGCCATCTGTCCGTTGTTTAAAGGCTCTCTTGACCATGAAGCCTCTCAAGGTCTTTTCTCTAGCTCACCCACGTATTCTTTTCTCCCTGGATTTACCCTGTGGGAACAGGGTGGCTTGACAGGTTCAAATCTGACCCCTGATATGGAGGTGTGTGTTGTATGTTCTCAGAGCCTTATGTAACAGGCGGGGATCTGTATCCTTCACAAGATAGTAGAGACAGTCCTGACCTAGGAGAGTCTCGCTAGATGTTGGTGCCTGACCTCTTCTGCTTCCCTCATGGTGGCTTCTCTTTTGTTGTTATAGTAGAGCATCTTATCTTTATAAAATACATTATAATTTTATGGCAGACAGCATCTCCTTTTCTGTTTCTCCAGCAGCCTCTGCTTTGCCAATGCAGGATGACGTGGCCTGGAGTTAACTGGACGAAGGGTGAACTCTGAGCGAGTCTCTTCCCCTTTTCATTCTGTGTTTCTTCCTCATCTTTTGGCCTCCGTGTTTTGCTTTGTTTTGTTTTTATTCTCTCCCTTCCTTTAGCGTTCAAAATGCTCTAGGCTTACTTCAAAGAGTTGACTTCAAAGGCCCTTTGGCCCAGAAATACTGGCCACTGAAGTCTATAGGAGGAGTTGGTGTCAATGGAAGGCCCTGTGGCAGTTGCATCTAAGGTTTTTTCCCCCTAAATTCTATTTTTATACCCTTTTAAAGGAAGGAGGAGAAGGTTACAGAAACATCTATTTTTAAAAAAATAATCATCTATAAACCAGCACAATTCAGGAAAATAAAATCCTTTAAAAATGAAAGGGATTTTATAATTGCTAAAAAAGAGCAAGTCTTTTTCTTTTAAAAATAGTGCCTGTGCTGTGATATCCTGGTTAGTGCACTTCCACACTTAGAATGGAAATACAGCCTGCTCTTGGGTGCAGGTTTGAAGGTGGCTAACTAGGGCTACCCGCTCTCGCATTGCAGAAAACAAGACTGGGGCTTTGGGGGCCCTCCCAAAGTCTCTCCTTGAGGCTGTGGGTGTGACAGAGAGCAGCCATCTCCTCTACTCCCGCTTGGAGGCTCCTAGTTGTTGACCCTCTGAGGCGTGGAGTGAGTGACTCTTTTGGGAATGAGCAATGGATTCCTCCCAGTTTTTATGATCGTCCCAAAATACATTTCCTGCAGGCCCACTCCGCCTTGTCCCACGCCAGCCTGCTCAGTCTCCTGAGCTCCCATCTCTCCACCACGCAAGCGCACACTCTGCCCCACCTCACGCCTTTGCACTGTCTTCAGCCTCAAGTGTGGCTTCCCTCGCTGCTCCCAAACCCTGGCCTCTTACTGCCTGAAGAATCTTTAATAGCCCTTCAGGTTCAAAGGTTAAATCCTTTGTGGAGGTTTTCCCCGAGTTTCCCAGGATTGGTTGTGCTGTGTGAATAGCAATCAACTCTTTATAGTCTTGTCAACAAATATGATAATGGTTATTTTAATAAATTGTAATGATCTATTTTTCACTCTGGTTCCTGCAAACTGTAAAACCCTTGATGGTTAAATGAATGGCATCCAGTGCTGGTGGAGTTGAGACCGTGTTGGGGCTGGGGGACCTGGGGAGGTTTTAAGGAATACAGTTAATATATATTTTTTATTTGTAAGGAGTAGGGTGATGGAGGGGGGAGGACAGAAAATGAGTGTGGGCAGGCCAGGGCCTCTCACCATTGCAAAGGAGCTCCAGATGCATGCACCATTTTGTGTATCTGGCTTTTCATGGGGACTGGGGAATTGAACCTGGACTGACCGGCTTTACAAGCAAGTGCTAACCACTGAGTAAGATCCCCAACCTGGTTTTTGCATATTTTTTTTAAAATTTTTAAAATTTTTATTTATTCATTTTCAAGGAGAGAGAGAGAGAGAGAGAGAGAGAGAGAGAGAGAGAGAGAGAGAGAGAGAGAGAGAGAGAACGAACCAGGGCCACCACCTTGTGGGTCTGGCTTTTGTGAGTCCTGGGGAATTGAACCCAGGGCCTTAGGCACTGGAGGCAAGTGCCTTAACCGCTGAGCCATCTCTCCAGCCCTGCATATTTTTTTAAGATAATTTTTTTTCATTTTTTTGCATTTTTAAATGGTTGGAAAAAATATAATTTGTGTGCCAGGTGTGGTGGTGCACACCTTTGATTCCAGCACTCAGGAGCCAGAGGTAGGAGGATCACCATGAGTTCAAGGCCACCCTGAGACTACAGAGTGAATTCCAGGTCAGCCTGGGCTAGAGTGAGACCCTGCCTTGAAAAACCAATAAAAACAAAAACAGAACAAAAAACAGGATCTGAGTCGTGGGCTGGGAAGATGGGTCAGTGGTTAAAGGCACTAGCTCTGCAAGCCTGCCAACCAGAGTTCACATCCCTAGCACCCACATAAAGCTCACCAGTAATCCCTGCGAGACTCCATCGAGGAATGGCAGCGCTCACGGGACTAGTTAGACTAGCCTTCCAAGCGGCAAAAACAATGAGAGCCTATGTTTCCAAAGAAGGTGGAAGGGAGGACCAGCACTGACCTCCACACAAAATTACAAAATACATCCTGTGATACGTAGACGTTCTAGGGGATTGTACATAGAAACATGGCCGTCCTGCGGGTCCTGAGCTGCTGCAGAGACCCGTGGCCTGCAAAGGCTAGAGTATTGTCATCCAGGCTGAGTGAGAGTTTGGGTAGGAAGTGACCAGTGGGACCAAGGGGCAGCTTAGAGGAAATGCACACATCCAGAGAGAGCTGTCTTGGTGGTGGCAGCACTGTGACCTGGTCTTAGGTAAACCCATCACCTGGGTGATTGAGAGTCCATTGCTGGTCTCATGGCCAGGCCAAGCACAGCTCGCTGGCTGCTGAAGTGACAAGAGGCTGTGGGGAGTGAGGCTACAGAGGCCCACCCGTGGCTCGCTGAAGCTTTGGGGACAACTGTGTTTTGCACAGGAGAGGCCCTGGGGAGGCTGCCTTCCTCCCAGCTGCAGCTTCCCAAGGGTGTGTTTGTTAGGACCTAAGAAGCCGGAGCTGTTTCTGCTGGGGTTGCCTCTTCTTCCCTGACTTTTGGGAGTGACTCTGTTAGCCCTGAGGGAGGACAAGGGAGGGAGGTCCACTTCCCTCTTGTCCCACACCTGCTTCTGAGGGTTGCCACCACCTCTGCTGTTTGTATGAAGAGGAAGCTCAAGGTGAAAGGGAGGTACAAGAGGACAGCGAGGACTGCTGAGACCTGCCCCCAAGTGAGGACAAGGCTTGACTTTGACCCAGTGGAAAGGTGCAGTGAGTCAAAGAGAAGATAACCTTCAGTGCAGGACAGATCCTGGAGACTTGAACTCTCTTACCACCTTTAGAAAAACGTAGCCTTATCTATGTGTGGCTTATGCCTTTAATCCCAGCAGAGCCTTGGCTACAGTGAGACCCTGCCTTGGGGATGTGGGGATAGAGCCTCAGTGATGGCAGATCCAAGCCTCCTGCTTTTCAGGTGAGAAACCCAAGGCCCAAGATGAAGACGCCTATTGGAAATAGTTGTTTCAGGCTTTTTGTTGCTATTATTATTATTTTTTGTTTTTTTTGAGGCAGGGTCTCACTTTAGCCCAGGCTGACCTGGAATTCAGTATGTAGTCTCAGGGTGGCCTTGAACTCACAGCAATGCTCCTACCTCTGCCTCTCGAGTGCTGGGATTAAAGGCATGCACCACCACACCCGGCTCTGCTATTATTTTTATTAAACAAATTTTTTAAAAACCAAAGGTTTTAAAGTATTTTTATTTATTTGAGGTAGAGATAGAGAAAAGAAGAATGGGCATCCAGGGCCATTGCAAATGAACTCCAGACACATGCACCACTTTGTGCATCTGGCTTTATGTGGGTACTGGGGAATCGAACCCGGGCCATCAGGCTTTGCCAAGCAAAGTGCCTTTAACTGCTGAGTCATCTCTCTAGCCCTCTAGTAAACAAATCTTAAAGCTCTTTCAATGCATGCTAAGTACTAGGCCATAGACTAGATATTTTATATAAGGTGTTAATCACTACACTGTAGCTTTGAGAAGTAGCTGTTGTCCCTGCTTTACAGATGAGAAATGATAATTGGTCCCCAGTCAGCCTAATTCCAGAGTCTTGGGTTCTTCAACAATAGGTGCACATGAAACTCTTTTCAGTGGCTTCTGAATCGCTGTTCCTGTGGTCAGTCCATTCTCTCTCTCTCTCTCTCTCTCTCTCTCTCTCTCTCTCTCTCTCTCTCTCTCTCTCTTTTGCTGGAAATCCAACTCAGGGCTTCAGGCATGCCAGTCAAGTTGTCCACTGCTGAGCTACACCCCCAACCCCGTTCTGGCTCTCTTCATCATCAGATGTGTACTGAGGACCCATGAGAAGTCAGAAGCGCACTGGGTTAGGTGAGGACAGGCTGGACACCATCTTGGCTTTGATTGAGTCAGAGGCAGTATTAAAAACCAGCCAAGGTAAGGAATGATTGTCCTTGGTCTCAGCTCTAAGGTTCCCTCTGTGAAGTCACCTCAATCCTCTAGACAGAGTTAATTTCTCTCTCACTGTGGAGTTCCCAAGATGTTTTGTCTTGAGCACTTTGCCCTGTATCATGTGTCCTTCAGACCTGAAGGCGAAGAGAAAATGACATTTATTTTTGCATTTCTACTTCATTAGTGTAGTATATTTAGAAGACACGCAGTACAAGTTGGGCCAATGAATGAATGAATGTGAGAATGAATACAGACCCAGATTGTCAATGGTTGTCAAGCTGTATTCTGCTGAAGTATTACTCAGGGGCTGGCTGCAGATGCAGTCTGTGAGTCTTGCCTCCCCTCCCCCCATGAGTGACTCAGTGTTTGAGGTGAGACCCCAGCATCTGCTAAGCCCTGCCAGGCGTTTCTGATGCGGGTGGTCTGCAAGCCACGCTTGAACTTTGGCACAGGTGCCAAGCCTTCTGGACTGAAGACAGGAACTGAACATTAAAAATAGCTTGCCATTCATCTGCCCATGCTCCGTGGCCAAATGCCCCCTCCTGCTGGCGACAGGTCCGGATGTGGGCCAGTTCTCAGCCCAGGGAAAATGAACAGTGTCTTCTCCGTGCTGCCCAGAACAGTCTGAGTCAGTGGAATGTGCCGGCCAGTCAGGCAGAAGGGAACTTCCACTTCTTTTTTAAACCTTGGTGGGAACTGAGTTGGCAAGGAGGACCCGGAGGAGAGGAAGCCCGATGTGGGGCTTGAGGCCTGGCTGATGTTGCTGGGCTGGTTGTACTTTGGGTGGCCGCCCAGGTCATTGCTATATATGCCCCTTCCTCTCTAAATAGTCTTCCTCTTGGGCTGGCTTGCATGTTGGTTAGTGACCACAAATGTGTGGCTAGTGTTCAGAGAGGCCTCCTGGGATGCTAAAAAGATGGAATTGGGCTGGGCTCCTGCCAGGGCTTCAGAGGAAGACAGGAGAGTTGTCTCCCTCCATCATAACACTGACTCATTGTAGGATTCAGAGGGTGTGGCTTCTGGGCCCTGGACTCACATTACCATCTGTGAAATGGGCGATGTGAAGGGGCAGAGTAATAAAGCTTCTTTCTTTCTCTGAAAAGGATGTTTCAAGGCCCCTGTGCAGACTGAACACAGGGCTCTGTTGTTGGTCAGATGCTATTGATGAAGTCTCAGGAAGCTTGTATTTCAGTTAACTCTTTGAGAGTAACGGGCAAGTGATCTCAGAGAGTTTTCAAGGTCTGGCCCCAGAACATCAGCCCAAGACGCACAAGGACTTCGTGCTTCTGCCTTAGTTTGTCCCCACTGCTCAGATCGGGCCCAGGCATATAGGAGGGTCTCCTTAAATACTAGCAAAGCTTCAGTGCTTCAAATAATAGCACCCGCTAAGCATCTGGCCCGTTTTCTTTTTTTCCTCTTCTGTAGATTTAACGTGTCATGTGAGAAAGGGGATAAAGTATGAAGTACTGTTTGTTTTAAACATTTCATCTTTCATCCAGCTTCTTTTTTCTTTTTCCTCCTCTACTGTTTTGTAGTGCTGAGGATTGAAGCCAGGGCTTTAGGCATGCTAAGCAAATGTTTTACCCTTCCCCTTTTTTCTTGCCCCCCATTTCTCAATCTTTGAAAAAATATTTTGTTTATTTGCAAGCAGAGAGAGAGAGAGAGAGAGAGAGAGAGAGAGAGAGAGAGAGAGAGAGAGAGAGAGAGAGAATGGGTGTGCGCCAGGGTCTCTAGCCACAGCAAACAAACTTCAGATGCACACAAAATTTGTGCATCTGGCTTTACATGGGTACTGGGGAATTGGACCTGGGTTGTTAGGCTTTGCAGGCAAGCATCTTAACCACTGAGCCATCTCTCTATTCCCAGTTTCTCTTCTTTACATGAAGGAATATCTGAGGTCATAGAAATGATAAAATGATAAAAATCTGTATGGTGGAATGAATCATGTATTTTTCCCTTCTTTCCTTTCCCTTTTTCTTTCTTCCTCCCTCTCCTCCCCTCCTCTCTCTGTCTCTGTCTGTCTCTCTCTCTCCCCTTCTCCTCCTTCTTTTTTTTTCTTTTTCCTTTGAGGTGGGGTCTCGCTCTAGCCCAACCTGACCTGGAATTCACTATGTAGTCTCAGGGTGGTCTCCTACCTCTGCTGAGATTATAGGTGTGCACTACTACTTTCTTCTTTCTTTCTATAGGATCCTACTGTCTCACTGTGAAGCTGTGGCTGCCCTTGAATGTGCAATATTCCTGCCTCAGCCTCTTATTTACTAGGATTATAAGCATGAACCACCATGCCCTGGTATTCATGTACAACTTAACTTCTTTACTCAGGTTTAGTTCCTTCATCTATAAAATAGGTGGACAGGAGCTATTCTTGTCTACCTCCTCAAGAGTCACTCGAGGCTCAAATCAGCTGGTGCATATATATATACATATGGAAGTGCATGCGGAGTGACTGCATGGCTGAGCAGAGAAGGGGTGGAAGATCTGCTCTGAGGCTTACCCCTCCTGGAGAGCAGCCTCAACCACCAGCCCCTGCCCTTCTTGGGCAGGTCTCCCCACCCACCCCATGTCCCCAAGCACATTGGCATTAAACAAAAAAAGTCCTGTATTTTATTGTGAAGCCTTAAATTAGCAATGCTCAGGCTAGCTAAATTAGACTTCCCAGGGAAACTACACTCCCATGTACAAATGCTTGGTGACACAGTGTCTTATTTATTTATTATTTTTTTTGCACTAACATTCACAACTAACTACCTGACATGGGTGGGCATGTTTATTCGTTCACTTGTGTGTCCGCTTCATGAGAATGTTAGCTTCCTTGTTTTGCTCACTACTGAATTTCCAGCCTATGAAGCATCTGTTGGCACACAGTGGTCACCCAGGAAATAGTTGTTGGATGAATGAATGAATGCACACTTTACTCAGTGTGTGTGTGAAGTTATGTGACCTAATCTGTTGTTTGCTCTTTTTTTTTTTTTTTTTTTTTTTTTTTTTGTGGTGCTGGTGATTGAACGCAGGCCTCCAATGTCTACCAGGGAACTACACCCCATTGGATCTTAGTCTGGACTGGTGATGGGATACTTGAGAGCTCCTGGGCCATCTTGGGAGCCTGCAAGTTCATAAGGGTTTTAACATGATCGTCGTTGTTTGCCGGTTTCCTCCTTTTCCCTCACATGTATGAGTGGGTGCTTTCCAGGTTACTGATGCCTGCTGACAAAGCCCTGCAAGGTGAAAAGAGGCTTTTACAATGTAGCAGATGCACCACAATACAGTCAGTCATTACTGACAGGGAGAGTCTGGGAGGATCGAAATACCGAGAGCAGGTTTAAGGCAGAGGAGAAGCCAGGGTTGCTCGTGAGCAGAAGGCTTTTTGGAGTTGGTATCTGGCTGATGGGTAATTTGAGATTTCTCTCCTGGGACCTGAGACAATGACTGGTGGAAGTCTGGATGCTCATTTTGGGCTCCAAGCATTTCCAACCTGTAGCCTGGGCCTTTCTTTGTCACCCTCCAGCCCAGGACAGCAACGGTGATCTCACGCGGGGTCTGTTCCTGGGATTTATTGGGATCCTTGGTCATCTGCTTCTTCCTCTGGTCTCTACACATGGACACATGTCTATACTCTCCTGCATATTTATGTGCACCTATATACCAACGAATACACATGTAAATGTAAGCTTTTCCTCCCCCCACACCCACAGAGGAAAAGAAAGTGGGAGAATGGTTGACTTGTGAAAATTCAATGGACCAGTGTCTGCAATGCTCTAAGCACCTTACCTGGTGTGAAGATGATGCTGGGATGCAGTGTTATGATTGATGCTGCTTCTCTTAAGTAATCCTGAGAGTTGATTTATACAAGGCACATACCAGTTCATTCTACAACTAGAATTCATTGTGTTCTTCCTGTATCCTAGACACAGCGATACATTTTATTTGCTAGAATTAATGTGGTTAGAAGTGCATATGGTAGGCGTTCCCAAACACTGGTTTGAAAACGGATGAAACAGCCTGTGAAATATGAGATTTCCAGTAGTTGGTGTTAAAAAGAAAAGACCATGTGCTGCAATTCTCCCGAAGCTAAATATTGCTCACAGGACCATCCTTCACTCAGAATGTGTCCTTATTAGGGGAATGCATTTCCTTTATTTAAAAAAATAGTTTTATTTATTCAGTTGAGAGAGGAGAAAGAGAGGAGAGAGAGAGAGAGAGAGAGAGAGAGAGAGAGAGAGAGAGAGAGAGAGAGAGAGAGAGAGAGAAGAAGGGGCATGCCAGAACCTCCTGCTACTACAAACAAATTCCAGACACATGTGCCACTTTGTACATCTGGCTTTACATGGCAGTTGGGGAGTTGAACTTGGGCCGTCAGGCTTTGCAAGCAAGCACCCTTAGCCACTGAGCCATCTTTCCAGCCAGACCCCGTATTTACTTTTATTAAAAAGAATATTACTAGGAGATACATAACTTTTCTTTGTGACCCTTGTGTTGACCCTCATCATCTTGTGCATGTAATGTTAAAAGTAATGCTGGTCTGTGAGACCCCAAACCCCGAAAATATTAGAGCTACATAGGACTTCAGGAATTAGTTAAGGTATACTGCCTTCATTCTGCAGTTAAAGAATGGGAGACTCAGAGAAGGCATTGTACAAGGTCACCTAGAAAATCCAAGGTAAGTTGGGGCTAAAATCCAGACAGGATGGTTCTACGCATTGATTTTGAGCCAGGGACACCTGTGTTGAAATCCTGGTGTACCTACCTTAGGAGTTCATACAATGGTTTAATGAGATCATTTTGGTCAGGAGAAATTTTGGTTCACAAGCAAAAGACATCTTCTCCTGTCTCCCCTTCCCTATTAGTACATAGATCATTATGATAAGTCAATGAGGGGCTTCAGCCAGAAGTATATGCTTATCGACATCCTTGCAGTTACTACTTCAGGATCTAAATACTGTTCCTCATGTTGGTTTCTCAGCTCTCTTGGTGGTCTTGTTCTTTGACTGTTGAATGGTTTCGGAGATCTAAAATTCCTCTCCCAGCCTCCCTGTGTCTAGTCCTAGGCATCGACCCTAGAAGGATGGATTCTGAAAGGCTCTGCCCTGAACCAGACTCTGTGTGCCAGCTTGTTTCTCTTCTGTCTTGAGGTGACCTGTCTCCATCTTGGGACCCTTGAGGATTGACAGTGCACACATTCAGTTGCAGTATTTTCTTTCTTATCTGAGTCCTAGGCAGCAGCCTTTTAACAGAGCTATCACAGAGTCCCAAGAATGCAGAAATTCCCATGAGATCCTGTCAGATTTCAGGACCAAAGAATGTCCCATGTTTCCTCTTGAAGCCTTGTAATATCTGACATCAGTGATCTTGTGGGAATGGCGTGGCCCTGGCCTACATTGTGCTCTTCCCCACTCTCCTGCTGACAGTGTAGTGACTCCATCTGCTCACAGATGAAGGAAGCATGGTGACTTGGCACATGGTCCCATATGCCCCTGGCTTACTGCCATAGGATTGTCCTCAAGACCTGGGCATGGCGATGTGGGAAAAATTCCACCTTTGTTCTTGGTGTCTAGTGGGTTTCATAGGTGGTGGTCATCACTGCTGGGATGCCCAACTGTGCTCAGCCCTCTCTACATGTCATTGCTATTTAAGTATCTGGTGTTCTGCAGGATGGGTGATTTAGGTACCCAAGAAGGGTCCATTTGTGCTCAAATGGTGAAGGGGAAGAATTGCATGTGGATCCTCTGTTAATGCTTGTTGCACTTGGCTCTGGTTGACGTTAGCAAATGCTGCTTCCATCCGGGCCTGTCAGATTAAAATTTATGTCATGTTGGCCTCAGCCAAGTCAGCCGGCATACTCTGCTTTAGTAACTTTGAGAGAAGTTTATCATCTTTTATTTATTCAGGCTACACACTCCTATTTCTTAATTCCAGCGTCACTCCATTTGTTGAGGGGCCAAGGAGGCCATCTGCCGTGTTGGAGAAACATTTTGAACATTATTATTTAGACCGTTTCTTTGTATCCAAAAGTGTGTATATGGAATTAAAGAAAACCTCATCTTACTGTAAAAGGAAACTATGTACTATGTCAACAATATATGAAAAAATGTTCATAACCTCTTGAAGGAACCATTGTTGATTTAGCATGTGGCTTTTTATTATTTTAAAATTTTTAATAGTTTTTTTTGAGATTAACCTTAAATTTATGGAAATCCTTCTGCTTCAGCCTCCAGAATTCTAGGGTTACAGGTGTGCTCAGTCTCTCTCCCTCAACCTCCCAGGGTATCATTCTAGCCTAACCCAGGCTGACCTGGAACTCAGCATTTTTCTATTCACCCTCCTGAGTTCTGGAATGAAAGATGTGTGCCCCCACACCTGTTCCAGCCCAGTTTATTTTTAAAATGAGTTAAGAATTTTATTTGTTTCATATTGTCCACATAAAAATATTTATTTCAATTTTTTAAATTAAAAAAATTTTTTTTGAGTTAGGGTTTCACTCTAGCCCTGAAATTCACTCTGTAGTCTCAGCCTGGCCTCACACTCACAGCAGTCCTCCTTCCTCTGCCTCCCTAGTGCTAGGACTAAGGGTGTGTGCCACCACGTCCAGCAGAAATTTTAAGTGGGTGATCCATGTCATTGCAAGGGCTGTGCGAGATCAGGAGTTTATGACGCTCTTAGTGCTATGAATCAGGAAATGGGAGATTTTTGGGGTGGATACTGGGCTCTGAGGTAGGCTTTCCTGCGCTAGAGAGCCTTAGCGAAGAGCAGGCCTTGCTCTCTTGGGCTGTAACATTGATAATTGTAGCATTCCCCAGAGTGTCATCCGAGGACTTAATGAACAATTCCGCTTGAAGTCCTTGGGCAGGGCTGTCTAAGCACATCTTGGCTACTAAGAGAAATGTGAGGAAACAGGCAGGTGCTCCAGCCTCTCCCTTCACCCTGAACCTTAGTATATGTAGGATACTTGTTAATGTCCAGTCTACTCTGGGAGGATAGGCACAGCGTCTGTCTCGGTGCCCCCCCTCCAAACCTCACGTCTTGCCCTCCTTCCTGGTGCACTGGAGCTTCAAGGAGAAGTGAGCATGGTTCCTCTTTCCCAGACCCGTAGCACACCCCAAACTTTTATAAAGCTCCTAACATCTGACAGGCACTGGGTGCTATATCACCTCAATCACAGAGTTCCTGGAAGAGCCAAGCCCAGTGACCCTCTTCAGACATGGCTCTGTGCAACAAGATGTCCCTGTGTGCCTGCTGTCCTTCCAGAGCAGGGACACCAGCTTCCCTCCCGGAGCTGTCAGTCACCTGGTCCTGCCTGCCTGGGCGTGAGGCCAGCATGTTTGAGTCACTCAGGCCAAGTCCTTATCCTGCTCCAGAGCATTCTCCTGGCGACGTCTAGCATTTCAGGAAAACTGCCCAGCCAGCCCCATTCTGCGGGCCACTTGTAAGCATGCGGGGGTGGAGATGGGGCTTCCCCAACCTGTGCCACTGACATTCCAGCGAGTCAGAGACTTGACCTGTCTGCCTTGTAGAGCGTTTCTTTAGTCTGCAGTGAGCAAACCCTCCTAGTTTAGGAATAGATCCTGAGGGACCAGCCATGCCTCAGAGGGAAGGCTTATGGCCGTAGGAGTTTTAGCACCACAGAGGGGGGGGGTCATGGCCTTGGGAGAGTTTCTCTTTATGTTGGCACCTCACACCCCCATTTGAGGAGTGGAGCCAGGTACTCACAGAAATGCTACTAGGGCTTAATTTATTTATTTGTATTTATTTATTTATTATTATTATTATTTTTTTGGTTTTTCAAGGTAGGGTCTCAATCTAGCCCAGGCTGACCTGTAATTCACTCTGTAGCTCCAGGCTGACTTTCAACTCACAGTGATCCTTCTGCCTCTGCCTCCCCAGTGCTGGGATTTAAAGGCCTGCGCCATCACACCTGGCAGGATTACTTTTGGAGCTTTGTAAAGGTTTGCTGTAGGCTGAAGGGCACTGCCATTATTGTGGTAAATTTGTATATTTTGTTATTTCCCTGTGAGGAATTAAGTGTACAGATGTGTGTGGGCATGCATATTTAAAATGTTATGCTCCAAAACAAAACTCTCTAGACACCTCAAGGTGGGATGGGTCTTGTTTGTGAAGCTTCAGTGTTGGGTGACCAAGGAAGAAATCACATACACAGCTGTTTTCTCCGTGGCCCCTTCTTAAAGGCAGGTCTGGACTGGCCCCATCTAAGTGAAAAGCACCAAATTGTTTATGTGACAAATTTTCCCTTTTGGCTTCAAATTTGACCTTCAGGTGATTGAAAAATTTCTGCAGATCACCTGCCTTCTCAGAATGGATATCAAGACAGAACTTCATGAAACAGGCTGAGTGAGCTCCCTGGAAACTCAGATATTAACTCTTCTTTGTTATGTCAATGGTTGGCGCTCCTCCCCTGGGCCATATGAGTGCTCTAAGCTTGGTAGAATTGTTCCACACTGGCCTGGGGCTTGGAGCACTCTCATTGTCTCTGATGATAGCGAGAGTTGATTGTGTCAGCGATTTGAAAAGTCATATCATGTAATACTTCATAATTGGAAAAGAAGAGTTAAAATCCAGTCATAAAATGGACACGGTGAACCCACACACGGTGATGTCCTCTCTCCCTGTACCCCTGTAAAATGCTCATTCGCAGGCAGATCACCATTATCCCGATGTGTTCCACACCTGCACATTAAGTTGCTTTTAGCGTATCTTTGCACCACACTGCTTACTAAAGTGGCATCTTACAGCTAGCTACAACCTGCATGTTTCACCAAGTCTCATCGTGTGCTGTGGAGTTTATTCATTTGCCTTGGTGTAAGCCATTCATTGATTGGTGTGGGAGCTTGCACCTCGTCTGTTTTCCTGAACAGTAGGTGCCTGGCTTTCCCCACTTTGTTTTGGCTGTTGCATATGATAGAAATGAATGTTCTTTTACATGTCCCTAGTGCATATGGCATCAGAGATTGTGTGTGTGTGTGTGTGTGTGTGTGTGTGTGTGTGTGTGTGTGTGTGTATAGAGGGACCGAAATGTACTTGTTAACAGATTTCTACTAGACAGCATACTGTTGTTAAGTATAGACCCCATGCTGTTCATTCACACTCCAGATTTACTCATCCCGCGTAGCTGTAAGTTCACACAGCACCACCTCTAGGACCCACCCTACTACTCTGCTGCTGGAAGTTCACTTATTTGTAGATTCCACTTGCAACTAAACACTGTGTCACTATGGACCACAATTACATCAGTGGTCCTGTAAGGTTATAACAGAGCTGCAAAATTCCTATTGCTGCCTGACCTTGTAACTGTCATCGTGTATTAGAGTGCCTGCCTCACCTGCCGGTGGTGATGCTGGCGTAATACCTACGTCATGGCCGGTGGCATGAAAATATACACACACTGCTATGTACAGTATTAATACTTGATAATGTTAATATAAATGACATGTTACTGGTTCTAATAGCTGCTAGACTTTTTCCTGTGAAAGGGTCTAGGCAGTCTTACCCTAGCTGCATGGCCTCACACAAATCTTGTGATTTTTTTGTCTCTTTATTATATTCAGAGGCGACATTATGTGATTGACCTGTATCTTCTGCATTTGTATAAGTCCACTCTGTGATGTCAATGCAGCCATGCAATGGCACAACCACACTGCTCTCAGATGCATCCCCTCCTTTACCTAGTGATGGCTGTGAGATTGTGAAGTATTTGTTTTTCTGTCTGCCTTATTTTATTTAGTATAGTGTCTCTAGGTCCATTCATGCAGTCACAAATGACTGGATATCCCCCCACCGCTTTTAAAAAAATTATTTATTTATTTGCAAGCAGAGAGAGATAGAGAGAGGAAAGACACACAGAGAGAATGGGTGCACCAGGGCCTCCAGCCGCCACAAAGGAATTCTAGATACATGTGCCACTTTGTGCATCTGGCTTTATGTAGGCACTGGGGAACTGAACCCAGGTCCTTGGGCTTTGCAGACAAGTTCCATAACCACTGGACCATCTCTTCAACCCTGGATCTCCTGTTTAAAGACTGAGTAATTTGGTCTTTCTCTCTGTCTTTATCCATCTATCTACTGACTAACACCAAGATTGTTTCCCCATGAATGATGCTGCAGTGAGTCTGGGTAGATTATCGTGACTGAGTTGAGGATGTTCTTTTCTAGTCTGATTTGCTGGGATTTCATGTATCAATGCTGAATATTATCAGATACCCTTCCTGTGCTGTTGAGGTGATCTCGTAGGTTTTTTTCTTTAATCTGATACTGTAATTAAATGGTACATATTTTGTTTCTAAAGCATACTTGTATTCCAGAGATACCTTCACTTGCTTGTGTACTGTTACTTTTATATATTGCTAAGGTTTATTTTTATTGACACTTTGACATTTTCACATTTGTGACAATGTGTATAATGGGCTTGTAACTTTTTCTCATTTTGTACTCTTCTATCTTGGCAACAAGGTTATGATGGCATTATAGAATGCAGAAATATTCATCCTTAAAAAAATCTGTTAGAAGAGTTTGTCCAAGAATAGAGTACACATAAGTAGTTTAAAAGCCTTCTCAAGGAAACGTTTTGTGGTATGAATCTTTGATTCAAATTTTTATAGCTATCTTCTTCATTATTTAAAACTTTTAATCCTGGCAGCCATCCACACGCTCCTTTATGCTGCCAACTTCACTT